>CAUYLG010038111.1:0-262630 GCA_963573385.1 Cacajao melanocephalus | reverse complement strand
CGTGCTCGCTCCCCCTCCTTCCCTCCCTTCCTTCCTTCCTCCCTTCCTCCCTCCCTCCCGTCCTCCCTACTCTACTTTCCCTCCCTCCCTCCTTTCCTTTCTCTCCCTCCCTCCCTCTCTTCCTCCATCCCTCCCTCACTCCACCTCACTCCCTTCTTCCCTCCCTTCCTCCCTTCCTTTTTTTTCTGCATCTCACTTTGTCACCCAGGCTGGAGTACAAGCACAACCATAGCTCACTGCAACCTCGCCGCCTCCAACTCCTGGGCTCAAGCAATCCTTCTTCCTCAGCCTCCTGAGTAGTCAGGACTACAGGTATGTACCCCCACTCATGGCTAATTTATTAATTTTTATTTTAGTAGAGACAGGGTCTTGCTATGTTGCCCAGGCTGGTCTCGAACTCCCAGCCTCAAGGGATGCTCCCACCTGGGCCTCTGAAAGTGCTGGGATTACAGATGTGAGCCACGGCACCCGGCCCCTTTCAGGCATACAATAGGTACTGAATTTCCATAGTGGGGCGTGGGTATCATCACACATCAGCCTTCACTGTTAAAAACGGCTGCAAATGAGGGGTCTTGTTTCCTCTATTTTGGAAGCCCTTAGAAAGCAGGAAGCCTTCCACCTCATCTTTGCTTCCTTCTGAGTGATTGGCACAGTGCTGGATGCACAGGAACTGGGCTCCCGACACGGAGGAATGCTACCGAAAATGGGTCTATCTTTAGCAGTGCTGCAACCCCCCTCAACCCCCCCAACCACCGACACGAAACACTCTGAGCACTGCTTCTAGAAAAACAACCGTCCAGAGTGTCTGAGGAATTTGGTTATAAATACATTTTAAAATTAACCCGCTGCCTGGGTGTCTGTATATATCCGTCTCTTACTCACACGTCTTATATTTTTAATCGTGAGCTAGCTTTTCAGTCTTTCTCCTAAATCGAGGCTTCCTCCCCTCTGGTGGCACCACCCACTTCTGTCCCCTCGAAACCCCACTCGGACCTAAGCCAACCCCGTGGCCTCTTCTCCTTTAGGCAGTCTTGGGTAGAAAAAATAAAATAAAACCTCACAAAAACCTAGGACACAGGAGTGCTGGTTTCTCTGCTTACAGCTGATTTTTCCAAGGGTCCCTCCTTGCGCTCGCGCACGCTCCCATTCTCTCTCTCTCTCTCTCCCTCTCTCTCGAATTTCCGCCTGGGTGATGAGGCCAGGAGCAGAAATAGCTCTGCCTCAATTAACACCTTCTTCATCGGGGAAAGAAATAATTAGGACATTCCGTATTGAGCAAACTTCACAAGCCCAGGAGAGGAGGCAGGAGGAGCAAGAGAAAAAGAAGAGAGAACCCACACACACAGACCCACAAAAGCAAAACCTCCAGCCAAATGAACCTTCCCCAGTGGGTTTTCCCTCCCCCCTGGGGAGAAGCGGGGAGGAAGGGCTTGGGGGTACCTCTGAGGATCCGCTTGGGGGTCACTGGGTGGGGAGAGTGAGTGGAAATCCACTCCCGGACAGAATCTTCTGTGGCTGCCTTTCCCAAGTAAGAGGCCTGAAACCTCTTTCTCTGCCCACCCAGGTCCTCCTTCGGGCTTCTCAATTCACGCTATCCACTCCCTCAATGCACAGCTCCCATGCCCCAAATAATCAGAACCAGCACTGCCATCAATCTGTCTGCACCCAGACAGCCAGGGGTCCAAATACTGAAATACCGAAGGCATCCCTTCCTACTTGATTTCATTGCATTTCGGAGCTTTAGAGAGCAAGCAGCTAGAGTTTGGACAGGCAAAGATTTAACTGAAAATGTATCCAAGGGCTACTTGGTCCCTGAGTGTGGACCATGGCGGACGTACTGCTTCCACACTGCTGGTTCAGAGCTGAGCCCTGGGAGTGTGTCTCTGGCCTGCCTGGGTTTTCCCCTGCTCACCCCACCCCCAGACCTCACCCACCAGACCCAGACACTGCAGGGTTAATGTGGGCACAGTCAGGGAGGGGCAGGACGCTGCTCAGTGCTGGCTTCTGATTGGCTGGTGCCAGGACTCCCAGTTGGGGTATCTCTGGCACATCCTGGGGGCTGGCGGAGGCCAGGAGGACTCATCAGGTACTCTCACCTTCTAGGAGGTACCACTCACAGTGCACTTGGGCAATAACCCTTTTCTGGCCAAACTCTGCCCACTTCTTGCTTGCTTTAGAAGTCAGGACTGGCTGAGGTCTGAAAGTGCGGGGAACACCTGCTCCACCCAGCCAGAAAGAAGCCAGTGTATAAATACCCCAGCTCCCTTGCCTCTTGGCTGGGACAGTTCTGAGGTGTGTGCTCCTTTTTTAATTTTTTTTTTTTTTTAATTTGAGATGGAGTTTCGCTCTTGTTGCCCAGGCTGGAGTGCAATGGTGTGATCTTGGCTCACCACAACCTTCATCTCCCAGGTTTAAGCGATTCTCCTGCCTCAGCCTCCCAAGTAGCTGGGATAACAGGCATGCGCCACCACGCCTGGCTAATTTTTGTATTTTTAGTAGAGATGGGGTTTCTTTATGTTGGTCAGGTTGGTCTCAAACTCCTGACCTCAGGTAATCCATCCACCTCAGCCTCCCAAAGTGTTGGGATTACAGGCGTGAGCCACAACACCCGGCCTTTTTAAAATCTTTTTTTGAGCTGGAGTCTCACTCTGTCATCCAGGCTGGAGTGCGGTGGCGTGATCTCGGCTCAGGGCAACCTCCACCTCCTGGGTTTCAAGCGATTCTCCTGCCTCAGCCTCCTGAGTAGCTGGGATTACAGGCATGTGCCACCACGTCTAATTTTTGTATTTTTAGTAGAGACAAGGTTTCACCATGCTGGCCAGGCTGGTCTCGAATTCCTGACCTTGTGATCCACCCACCTCAGCCTCCCAAAGTGCTGGGATTACAGGTGTGACCACCGTGCCCAGCTAGGTGTATGTTCTATGCTGTCTTCCAGAGCTGCCCAAGAGGATCCCATCCCAGATGCAAGTGATAACCTGCTCGATAACACACCCTTTAACAGACCCCTTCCTTTTTCTGTCTCACTTCCTCATTTTCCCAATAGTCTTTCCTGAGATTATTCCCAGATAAACTCTTTCTCTGCTGGGTCACCTTCTGTGGAACCCCAACCCTTGCAACAGCTAAGATCTCAGAGGCTATTTCACCCGCTGCCTCTCCTGCAGTGCTCTCTGAAGGAGACGGTCCTCCCAGCTGCCAGGAGACAGAAGCAGGCCTCTGTACAACCCTCCCAAGAGCTTGTCCCTGAAGGAGAAAATTGGAAAAACACATCATGCTCTGTGGACCTACCTGTCCCCTCTTCAAAGCAGGTGGTATGAAATTTTCCCATATAAAATTCTAACCCTATGATTGCAAAAATAAGGATTGCAAAAAATAGGAGGAGGCCGATCTGCAGCAAAGGGATCATCGCCTTCATGATCGACTTCAGGACGACTTGTAAACCTGGGAGGACACAGAGAGAGGCCTCATAAGCCCATGAGCAAGCACGCCCAAACCCCGCCACCACGATGCCAAGCTCTCTCCCAAATAAAGCAAGTGTGTCCCTGAGGAAACCTCAAGCACACAGGAGCCTGGGGATAGGGCAATGGTGAAGGAAGCACCACGCTGAGGCTGGTCCTTGTCATAGAACAACCCTTCCTAGGTTTTTTTTTCTTTGAGACAGGGTCTTACTCTGCTGCCTAGGCTGGAGTGCAGTGACACAATCATAGCACACTGCAGCCCCAACCTCCTGAGCTCAAGCGATCCTCCTGCCTCAGTCCCTGGAGTAGCTCGGACTACAGGTATGCACCACCATACCTGACTAAGTTTTAAAACTTTTTTTTGTAGAGATGGGGTCTTGCTAAGGCAGGCCTGAAACCTCTGGCCTCCAAGCGCTCAAACTCCTGAGCCTCCTAAAGTGCTAGGATTATAGGTGTGAGCCATCATACCTGGCCCCAATTCTTTCTCTTTTTCTTTTTTTTTTAAAAAGCACTTTTAACTATAAAGTATTCATTTATTTATTTACTGATTTATATCAATCTATTTTATTTTTAATTGCATTTTATGTTTTGGGGTTCATGTGAAGAACAGGCAAGATTGTTGCACAGGTACACACATGGCAGTGTGATTTGCTGCCTTCCTCCCCATCACCTGTATCTGGCATGTATTTATTTATTTTAATTAGCCAGGCATGATGGTTCACATGTGTAGTCCCAGCTACTCCAGGGACTGAGGGAGGAAGATGGCTTGAGCCCAGGAGGTTGAGTGAGCTATGACTCTGTCACTGCACTCCAGCCCGAGCAGCAGAGTAAGACCCTGTCTCAAAGAAATACATATATATTTTATAGAGATAGGGTCTCACTATGTTGCCCAGGCTGGTCTCAAACTCCAGACCTCAAGCGAGCCTCCCGCCTCTGCCTCCCAAAGTGCTGGGATTACAGGCGTGAGCCCCCGAGACCAGCGAACTTGAAAGTATTTAATAAAGATATTTTATGGAACATATGCTGTTCCATTTGATGATCTTTTGGGCAAGAAAAGGGTGGAAATGTATCACTTTTGGAGCCATATTTGTGGGTGTCGGGCAACTGGCATCCAGAAGAGGGAGCCATTTTCTTAATTTTTTTTTTTTTTTTTTCTGTCAAGAGGGGAGATCTTTTCCTAATCCATACAAGGGCACCATACAGGCTGGCTGCAGCTACAGGTAGGAAAGCGGTTAGTGGTCCCAACTTCAACCCTAAGGAACCAGACTCTACGTTATTTCTCTGGCTTCTAGTGACAAACCCCTGAGGCGGCCATATGTGAAAAGTCACCCCCATTTTACAGACGTGGGAAGCAAGGCTGAGAGAGATGCTATGATTTATCCAGGTGTATGAGAAATGGCAGAAGCAGGCCGGGCGTGGTGGTTCATGCCTGTAATACCAGCACTTTGGGAAGCTGAGGAGGGCGGATCAACTGAGGTCAGGAGTTCGAGCCAGCCTGGCCAACATGGTGAAACCCCATCTCTACTAGAAATACAAAAAATTAGCCAGGCGTGGTGGCTCATGCCTATAATCCCAGCACTTTGGGAAGCTGAGGAGGGTGGATCACCTGAGGTCAGGAGTTCGAGACCAGCCTGGCCAACATGGTGAAACCCCATCTCTACTAGAAATACAAAAAATTAGCCGGGCATGGTGGTAGGTGCCTGTAATCCCAGGTACTTGGGAGGCTGAGGCAGGAGAATCTCTTGAACCCGGGAGGCGGAGGTTGCAGTGAGCCAAGAATGTGCCATTGCACTCCAGCCTAGGTGACAGAGAGACTCCATCCTAAAAAAATAAATAAATAAATAAATAAAAGAAATGGCAGAACTAGGATTTGAACCCTGTCCATCTGACATGAAGCCCTGTTTGCCCATGTGCTGATGTTGCTTTCTGTGTTTTGAGCAACCCAATTCAGAAAGATGGCGGTGAATCAAAAGGGAGGGAACAGTCCCCAGAGAGACAGAGTGGGATGGAAGACACATCCAAGTAAGCATCTGAAGACCTGAATGCGGGGGTACTGCCACCAATCAGGGACCCCATGGAAGCTTCTATCCTACCAAGTTCAGCCTCCAGTAGCCTCTCATCTAACAAATGGTTCATTCATGGTGGCTGAATGACTTTGGGCTTCAAATCCTTTCGGGAGAGGAAGGGGTTAAGTGGATAATATTGAAATTTGCATCCTACACTAAAAATTTCACTGTTGTAAGACTCAAAGAATGTTCATCATAATGACGGCTGGCCAGGTGTGGTGGCTCACATCTATCATTCCAGCACTTTGGGAGGCTGAGGTGGGTGGATTGCTTGAGCCCAGGAGTTTGAGATCAGCCTGAGCAGCATGGCGGAACCCTGTCTCTACAAAATATGTAAAAAAAAATTAGCTGGGCGTAGTGATGTGTGGCTGGAGTCCCAGCTATTTGGAGGCTGAGATGGGAGGACTGCTTGAGCCTGGGGAGGTGGAGGCTGCGCTGAGCTGTGATTGCACACAGCACTCCAGCCTGGGTCATAGAGGAAGGCCCTTAGTATTTCTATGCCCATTGTTGGCTTTTTTTGAGATGGGCTTGCTGTGTCACCCAGGTTGGAGTACAGTGGCATGATCATGGCTCACTGCAGCCTCGACCTCCTGGGCACAAATGAGACTCCTGCCTCAGCCTCCCGAGTAGGTGGGACTACAGGCACATACCACCATGCCTGGCTCCACCACCTTTTTTTCTTTCTTTCTTTCTTTTTTTCTGAGGCTTTTAACTCAGGTCTGAATGATATCAACATCCTACGTTTCTAAGCACTGTGCTATCTACCAGGAACATCTCTGGTCAAAACGAAGGTTCAAACATACAGCTTGGGGCTTTGCTTCTTGATTGGAGGAACATCCCATGGCTCTCGATGGGTAGTGGCCACAGTAAGAGAGGGAAACTGTCAGGATAGTCAAGGGGCCATGCCACTCCAAGGGCTTCGAAATGTAATGTGGGTAGTGTGGTGCAGTGGTGACAGAGGCAGTGTGGTGCTGGACGTTCTTGGTGTCCAGCCAAGATCCCATTTTCTCTCTGGTGTACCTGCCTCCAGCTGCTATGGATGCTGGTTGCTAATGCCTCCCAGCTGCCCCTCTTCTCAGTAGAGCTGCCCTTGGTGATCAAAAGCGACCTCACCTGGGAGTGACTGTTTCTCTACCTCCCATCCCCAGTAACTGACCACAGAAGTTCAAAAGGCCAGCATCCTTGCCACACCTTGGAGGACAACTCTGGTACCACACACACTCCAGCTGAAACTGCATCCCTGCTCTATCCATTCCTCTGCCCCACCCTGCTGACCTCCTGCTGCCTCTCCCAAGAGCCATCCCCCAATAAAGCAGGTACATCTAAACAGCCACCCTAAGTCTCCGCTTCAAGGGAACGTGACTTAGTCATCCGATCACTAGTGAGGTGACCTTGAGCAAGTCAGGTCTCCATTCCAAACCTCAGCTTCTCCATCTGTAAATAGGGACTGGAACAGTATCTCCCTCATAGGATTAAATGAGAGAGTTCATACACAGTGAAGTACCTGGTATGTCACAGGTGGTCATTAAACAGCGACTCTTGTCACTGTTGTGTGTATATATATATATTTTTTGGGAGGTGGACAGGGTCTCACTTTGTTGCCCAGGCTGAGTGCAGTGGCACCATCACAGCTCAATGCAGCTTCAAACTCCCAGGCTCAAGCAATCCTCCCACCTCAGTCTCCCTCCTGTGGCTGAGGCTACTTGTGCACACCACCATGCCTGGCTAGTTTTTGTATTTTTTTTTTTCAGAGGCAGGGTCCACTTTGTTGCCCAGGCTGGTCTTGAACTCCTGGCCTCAAGCAATGTGCTGGGATTACAGGTGTGAGCCACTGCAATTGGCTCTTTTTACTATTAGATTTGGGATGGCTCTTAATTTAATATGACACAGGCATCTGCTGGGATCTTGCAGAGACCTTGGATAGAAGTGTCTTCTTTCTACAAAAAGGCCCTGCTGGTGATCCTCTGGGAAATCTTACTTTTTTTTTTTTTTTTTTTTTTTTGAAGAAGGAGTCTTACTCTGTTTCCCAGGCTGGTGTGCAGTGGTGCAATCTCGGCTCACTGCAACCTTCGCCTCCCAGGTTCAAGCGATTCTCCTGCCTCAGCCTCCTGAGTAGCTGGGACTACAGGCACATGCCACCACGCCCAGCCAATTTTTGTATTTTTAGTAGAGACAGGGTTTCACCATGTTGGCCAGGCTGGTTTTGAACTCCTGACCTCGTGATCTGCCCTTCGCAGCCTCCCAAAGTGCTGGGATTACAGGCATGAGCCACCGTGACCGGCGGGAAAACTTACTCTTTAAAATTGCATAGCAATGAACCTGAAGAATGAAGCCAATAAATTGTAAAATGGTGCTAATAACAGCACAGGCTTGTTGGGAAGATAAATGGCTTTAAAAAATTGAAATACTTAGAATAATGCCTGGCACATAATAAGTGCTTTGTAAATTTTTTTTTTTAACTTTTTTTTGGTCTTTTTTTTGAGACAGGTCTCACTCTGTTGCCCAGGCTTGAGTGTAGTGATGTGATCCCAGCTCAATGCAACCTTGACCTCCTGGGCTCAAGTGATCCTCCTGCCTCAGCCTTCTAAGTAGCTGGGACTACGGTGTGCACCACCATGCCTGCTAATTTTTATTTTTTGTAGAGACAGGGTTTTTGCCATGTTCCCCATGCTGGTTAACTCCTGAGCTCAAGCTATCTGCCTGCTTCCGTCTCCCAAAGTGCTGGGAGTCCAGGTGTGAACCACTGTGCCCAGCCAACCTGGCTAATTTCTAAAAAAAATTTTTTTTTTGTAGATATGGGGCTCATGATGTTGCCCAGGCTGGTCTTGAACTTGTGGCCTCAAGTGATCATCCCAAAGTGCTAGGATTACAGGCATGAGCCACCATGCCTGTAATTATTATTAACCAAGACAAGAAGATAGAAAAGGACAGCCCTGTTTCATTTTTGCTTTTCACAATTTTTTGGCTGAACCTATACTTAATCTTGACCCTGCATATGGCAGCCACCCCAAAGTGGGAGTAGATGCATCCATGGAGAACGAGAAAGTGGCAAGGAATGAGTATGAATTTTAGAGCTCATTACTGTCCACCTGCAAGAATTCAGGTGAGTGATTTAACCTCCTTGAGCCTCAACCTTCTCATCTGAAAAATGGGTGTTCACTGGGTGACTGTGAGAATGACATAAGGTAACGCAGGTAAAGTCCTCTCCGCAGTGCCCTCTACGCAGCAGGCACTCGGCAAATGGGAATGGTCATTGCCACCAGTGTTACCACCCAGGCGTGGAGCCCCACTTGCTCACTCCTAGTTCTGCCACTTCTCAGCCACAAAACCCTGCTCCAATTTTTCAGCCACTCTGAGCCTCAGTTTCCCCCCTATAAAATAGAGATGACAGTCCTATCGGCTTCATAGGGCTGTGAGTACTGAATGAGATCACATGTGGTGCTTAGCATGGCTCCTGATAGACAGTAGGTGCTCAATAAATGGATGTGGCTCCTAGCTTGCTTTCAGGAGCTCATGGGGAGCTACAGCCATGTTCCCAGGGGTCCCCATAGGGGATCCCAAAGAGGAGACTGCCCTCACATAGGCTGGCGGGGGGCGGGGATGGCCTCCGGAGATGCTCTGCATAGGGGAAACTGAGGGCTCCCGGGGCCCCTGAGCAAACCCCTTCAGGGTCGGAAACTCACGCACTTGGGATTCCAGACACCAGCTTGAGCGGCCGCAGCACTCGAACTGCCCTCAGCGTCCGCAGGTCAAACTCTGTCCCAACTGTCGCCAAGATGCTGAAAGAAAGAAGCCACAATGGAGAACAGTGGGCGGGCTTCAAGGGTCAGACAGCAGGGCAGGGGTGCTTGGGGTTCCAAGCCGTCCCGTATTGGCTGAGTGGCCACAGGCTGGGGACTCGACACCACTCGCCTCAGTTTTGTCACCTGTAAAATGGTCGTAACAGTACCTGCCTCACGGGATAAAAGGTGACTTATGAAGAACCCCCAGATGGTTCATACTCCACACATGTTGCAATAAGAGAAATGGAAACCGCCCCCTGTGGCTCATACTTGGGGTGACATTCAGTATATTTCACAAGCTACAATGACAATGGATTGTGGGGTGGCTTGGGGCCCTGGGGAATGGCAGACCTTTCGGGGTCTGTGGCTCTTTATTTTTATTTATTTATTTTGAGATGGAGTCTCGCTCTGTCGCCGAGGCTAGAGTGTAGTGGCGTGATCTCCGTCTCTCAGGTTCAAGCAATTCTCTGTCTCACCCTCCTGAGTAGCTGGTATTACAGGCATGTGCCACCATGCCTGAATAATTTTTGTGTTTTTAGTAGAGATAGGGGTTCCACCACATTGGCCAGGCTGGTCTTGAACTCCGTCTTGAACTCCTGACCTCAGGTGATCTGCCCACCTTGGCCTCCCAAAGTGCTGGGATTACAGGCGTGAGCCACCACACCCTGACTGGTTTGTGGCTCTTTTAACAAATGGAAGGAAAGTAGTTCAGTGTTAAGAACCCAACCTGCATGGGTTCAAATCCCAACTCTGTCACTTTCCAGTTAGGTGGACTTGGACTTCCCTGGTCTGTGCCTCAGTTTCCCCTTTCTGTATAACCTGGATAACAATAGTATCAATACCTCCAAGGGTTGTGAGGATTTCAGTAAGTTGATAAAGTGGTCAGCACAGTGCTAGGCACACAGGTGGTATAAAACAAAAAAAATGGACCAGGTGCTGTGGCTCACGCCTGTAATCCCAGCACTTTGGGAGGCCAAGGTGGGTGGATCACAAGTTCAGGAGTTCAAGACCAACCTGGCCAACATGGTGAAACTCTGTCTCTACTGAAAATACAAAAATTAGCTGGGCATGGTGGTGGGCGCCTGTAGTCCCAGCTACTCGGGTGGCTGAGGCAGGAGACTTGCTTGAACCCAGCAGGCGGAGGTTGCAGTGAGCCGAGATTATGCCACTGCACTCTAGCCTGGGCGACAGAGCGAGACTCCGCCACCAAAAAAAAAAAAAAAGGAAGAAAGAAAACAAAAAAATGAGTGTGATCCTGCCTGTGTGGACCAGCGGCATCAGCCAGCTAGAAGGCAGCCACAGACCCCAAGCCTCTGTGGCTTTGTTTTGTTTTGGAGATGGGGTCTCCCTGTGTTGCCCAGGCTGGCCTCGAACTCCTGGCTGGGCTCAAGGGATCCTCTTGCCTTGGCCTCCCAAAGTGCTGGGATTATGGATGTGAGCCACCACACCTAGCGGGCAGGTGTATTGTGCTTTGCTTCACTGCAATTTGCAGAGATTATGTTTCTCACAAATTGAAGATTTGGGGCGACCCTGCGTCAAGCAAGCCTGTCAGGGCCATTTTTTTCCCAACAGCCTATTTTCACTTTGTGTCTCTGGGTCACATTTTGGTAACTCTTGTGGTATTTCAAACTTTTACACAGTTGTCACATTTTTTATGGTGATCTGGGATCAGTGATCTTTGATGTAACTACTGTAGTTGTTTGGGGGTGCCACGAACCACACCTATATAAGATGGCACACTTGACTGATAAATGTGTGTGTTCTGACTGATCTGCCAACTGGCCATTCCCCCATCTCTCCCCCTTTCCTTGGGCCTTCCTATTCCCTGAGACACAACAATATTGAAATTAGGTCAGTGTATAGCCTTTAAGTGTTCAAGGGAAAGGAAGAGTCACACGCCTCTCACTTTAAATTAAAAGCTACAAATGATTAAACACAGTGAGGAAGGCATGTCAAAAGCTGAGACAGGGCCAGGGATGGTGGCTCATGCCTATAGTCCCAGCACTTTGGGAGGCTGAGGTAAGAGGGTCGCTTGAGCCTAGGAGTTTGAGACCAGCCTGGGCAAAATAGGGAGACCCCGTCTCAACAGAAAATTAAAAAATGAGCTGAGCGTGGTGGTGCACACCTGTGGTCCCAGATACTTAGGAGGAGGCTGAGGTGGGAGGATCATTTGGTCCCAGGAAGTTGAGGCTGCAGTGAGCGGTGATCACACCACTGCACTGTTGCCTGGGCAGGAGAGTGAGACCCCGTATCAAAAAAAAAAAAAAAAAAGGCTCATAAGCTAAGCCTCTTGAGCCAAAGTTACCCAGGCTGAGAATGCAAAGAAAAAGTTACTGAAGGAAATTTACAGGGCCATTCCAGCAAACATATGAATGATAAGAAAGTCAGATGGGCTTACTGCTGACATGGACATAGTTTTAGTGGTCTGGAGAGATCAAACCAGCCACAACATTCCCTTAAGCCAAAACCTAATCCAGAGCAAGGCCCTAACGCTCTCTAACTCTGTGAAGACTGAGAGGGGTGGGGAAGCTGCAGAAGAAGAATCTGAAGCTACAGATCTCAGTTCATGAGGTTTAAGGAAAGAAGCCATCCCCATAACATAAAAGGGCAAGGTGAAGTGCCCAGTGCTGATGGAGAAGTGCAGCCAGTCGTCCAGAAGATCTTGCTGAGATTATGAATGAAGTTGGCTACACGAAACAACAGATGTTTTAATGTAGACAAAGTGCCCTATTGGAGGAAGATGCCATCTAGGACTTTCATAGCTAGAGAGGAGAAGTCAATGCCTGGCTTCAAAGCTTCTAAGGACAGGCTGACTCTCTCATTAGAGGCCAGTGATCCTGGTGGCTAAGTTGAAACCAATGCTCATTTACCATTCCAAAAGTCCTGGAGGCTTAAGAATTATGCTAAATCTACTCTGCCTGCGCTCTAGAAATGGAACAACAAAGCTTGAATGACAGCACGTCTGTTTATAGCGTGGATAACTGATATTTTAAGCCCGTGGTTGAGATCTACTCAGAAAAAAGATTCCTTCCTTCCTTCCTCCCTCCCTCCTCCCTCCCTCTCTCCCTTCCTTCTTTCCCTTCCATTTTTTTTTTTTTTTTTTTTTGAGACACAGCTGCGCTCTTGTTGCCCAGGCTGGAGTGCAGTGGCACAACCTCGCCTCACTGCAACCTCGGCTTCCCAGGTTCAAGTGACTCCCCTGCCTCAGCCTCCCAAGTAGCTGGGATTACAGGCAAATACCACCATGACCAGCTAATCTTTGTATTTTTAGTAAAGACAGGGTTTCACCATGTTGGCCAGGCTGGTCTCAAACTCCTGACCTCAGGTGATCCACTTGTGTCGGCCTCCCAAAGTGCTGGGATTACAGCTGTGAGCCACTGCACCCAACCACAAACTGCTGACAATGCACTGGTTATCCAGGACCTCTGATGGACATGTACAAGGAGATGAATGTTGTTTTTATGCCTTCTAACATAACATTCATTCCTTTTCTTTTGGAGACAGAGTTTCACTCTGTCACTGCAGCGGGGTGATCTCGGCTCACTGCAACCTCCATCTTCCGGGTTCAAGCAATTTTTCTGCCTCAGCCTCCTGAATAGTTGGGATTACAAGCATGCACCACCATGCCCAGCTAATTTTTGTAATTTTAGTAGTGACTGGGCTTCACCATGTTGACCAGGCTGGTCTTGAACTACTGACCTCAAGTGACCTACCTGCTTCGGCCTCCCAAAGCGCTGGGATTACAGGTGTGAACCACCATGCCCAGCCACAACATTCATTCTGTAGCTCATGGATCAAGAAGTAATTTTGAATTTCAAGTCTTTTTATTTAAGAAATATATTTCATAACACTATCGTGACCATGGACAAATTCCTCTGATGCATCTGGGCAAAATAAATGGAAAACTTTCTGGAAAGGATTCACCATTCTAGATACCATTAAGAACATTTGTGGCTGGTTCAGTGGCTCATGCCTATAATTCCAGCACTTAGGGAGGCCAAGGCAGGAGGATCACTTGAGGCCAGGAGGAGGTCAAGACCAGTCTGAGCAACATACTGAGACCTCAACTCAATTAAAAATAAAAAAAATCCACAACAAACAATGACAAAAAGAACACATTCGTGATTCACAGGAAGAGGTCAAAATATCAGCATTAATAGGAATTTTGAGGAAGCCAATTCCAATCCTCATGGATGAGTTTAAGGAGTTCTGGACTTCACCGGAGGAAGTCACTGCAGATGTGGTGGAAACAGCAAGAGAACTAGAATTAGACGTGGAGCCTGAAGATGTGACCGAATTGCTGCAACCTCATGCTCTAACCTAAATGCATGAGGAGTCGCTCATTACAGAAGAGCAAAGGAAATGGCTTCTGGAGATGGAATCTACACCGGGGAGACATTCTGCGAACGTTGTTAAAATGACAACATGGGATTTTAGAATACGACATAAACTTAGCTGACAAAGCAGTGGCAGGGTTTGAGAGGACTGACTCCAATGTGGAGAAAAGTTCTACCGTGGGGAAAATGCTGTCCCTAAGCATCTCATGCTAGCGAAATCTTTTGTGAAAGGAACAGTCGATGGGTGCAGAAGAGTTCCTTGTTGTCTTATTTATGAAAATGTCACAGCCGCCCCAATCTTAAGCAGCCACCACCCCGATCAGTCATCAGCCACCAACACTGAGTCAGTGACCCTTCACCAGCAAGACGAGGACTCACTGAAGGCTCAGATGATTGTTAACCTTCTTAGTAAGAAAGCTTATTTATTTATTTAGATGGAGTCTCGCTCTGTCACCCAGGCTGGAGTGCAGCGGCGTGATCTCAGCTCACTGCAACTTCCCTCCTCCCAGGTTCAAGTAATTCTTGTGCCTCAGCCTCCTGAGCAGCTGGGACTATGGTTCACACCACCACACCTGGCTATTTTTTGTTTTTTGGTGTTTGTTTTTTTTTTTTTTCTTTGGAGATAGAGTTTTACTCTGTTTTTCTTTGGTGTGATCTCAACTCATTGCAACCTCCACCACCCAGGTTCATGCAGTTATCTGTCTTGGCCTCCTAAGTAGCTGGGATTACAGGCACCTGCCACTACCACTGGCTAATTTTTGTATTTTTATTAGAGACGGGGTTTCACCATCTTGGCTAGGCTGGTCTTGAACTCCTGAGCTTGTGATCCACCTACTTTGGCCTCCCAAGTGCTGGGATTACAAGAGTGAGCCACTGTGCCTGGCCTTTTTGTTTTTAATTTTTATTTTTAATTTTTGTTGAGAGATAGGGTCTCATTCTGTCTCCCAGGCTGGAGTGCAGTGGTGTGATCATAGCTCACTGCAGCCTCAATCTCTCGGGCTCAAGTGAGCCTCCTACCTCAGCCTCTCATGTAGCTGGCCTACAGGCCTGCTCCACCATACCCAACAATTTTTTTTTTTTTTTTGAGACAAAGTCTTGCTCTGTCGCCAGGCTGGAGTGCAGTGGTGCGATCTCAGCTCACTGCAACCTCCGCATCCTGGGTTAAAGCAATTCTCTTGCCTCGGCCTCCCAAGTAGCTGGGACTACAGGCACGTGCCACCATGCCCAGCTAATTATTTTTTTTAGTAGAGACAGGGTTTCACCATGTTGGCCAGGATGGTCTTGATCTCTTGACCTCGTGATTCGCCTGCCATGGCCTCCCAAAGTGCTGGGATTACAGATGTGAGCCACTGTGCCAGTCTTGATGCATTTTAAAATTAAGGTATGTACATTTTTTTTTAGACATAATGCTATCACACAGTTAATAGACTACGGTGAAAACATAACTTCTATGTGCACTGGGAAACCCAAAAGGGCATGAGACTCACTTTATTGCAATATTCGCTTTATTATGGTGATCTGGAACCAAACGGCAGAGTCTCTGAGGTATGCCCGTATGACAGACGTCAGGGTGATGTGTGCTTAGGAGAAAGTGAACACAGAGCAAGGGGAAAGGACATGTCAGTGACATGGCAGGTGGCGGTGAGCGCGGTGGTGACATTTCTATTGGTAAAGGCACCTGCTCTTTACCACCTGGAAGGGAAGCAGTTCAGTATTAAAAGTGTTCAGGGCTGGGCACGGTGGCTCACGCCTGTATTCCCAGCACTTTAGGAGGCTGAGGTTGGGGGATCTCCTGAGGTCGGGAGTTTGAGACCACCCTGATCAACATGGAGAAACCCTGTCTTTACTAAAGATACAAAAATTAGGCAGGCTTTGTCACGCATGCCTGTAATCCTAGCTACTTGGGAGGCTGAGGCAGGAGAACCACTTGAACCAGGGAGGTAGAGGTTGCGGTGAGCTGAGATCATGCCACTGCACTCCAGCCTGGGTGAAAGACCATGACTCTGACTCAAAAACAAAAACAAAAAAAAAAAAACAAAGAAAAAAGAAAAAGAAAGTAAAATTTTCTAGTAGCCATATTAAAAAAAAAAACAGGTAAAATTGGTTTATTATTTATTTATTTATGAGACAGGGTCTCCCTGTACACCCAGGGTGGAGTGCAGTGGCTCTATCTCGGCTCACTGCAACCTCCGCCTCCCAGGCTCAGGTGATCCTCCTGCCCCAGCCTCCTAAGTAGCTGGGATGTCAGTGGCGAGCTACCAAGCCCAGCTAATTTTTGCATTTTTTGGAGAGACAGGGTTTCACCGTATTACCCAGGCTGGTCTCGAACTCTTGAGCTCAAGCAATCTGCTCGCCTCGGCCTCCCAAAGTACTGATATTTGAGGCATGAGCCAATGTCCCCAGCCTCAATCATTCTAATAAAATTGTAGACCTGCTGGGCACAAAAGCTCCTGCCTGTAATTTCAGCTACTTGGGAGGCTGAGGCAGGACTGAGGCCAGGAGTTCCAGACCAGCCTGAGCAACATGGCAAGACCTGGTCACTATTAAAAAAATAATAATAACAATTAAAAAAATAGCTGGGCATTGTGGTGTGTGCCTGTAATCCAACAGCTACTCAGAAGGAGGATCATTTGAGTCTGCGAGTCTAAGGCTACAGTGAGCTGTGATTGTGCCACTGGATTCCAGCCTGGGAGACAGAGCGAGATCCTGCATCTTAAGAAAAAAAGGACATTTTGTACATTATTTTCCTTGGAATCTGGTCAATAGTCTACATTTCCAGGTGTCTCAACTGAAGTACTCAAAGGCCACACGTGGCCAGCGGTAACTGTATCAGACAGTGCAAGTCCAGAGAAATAGACATTTGAATAAGACTGAGAGAAAGCAAGGGAGGCAAGGGAGTGAGCCATACGAATAGGTTGGGGAAAACTCCAGGCAAAGGGAACAGCCAGTGCAAAGGTCCAGCAGGTGCAAAGGTCCTCCTCCCACCCTCCCCCTCATTCGCTCTGCTCCAGCCACACCAGTTCATCTCTATTTTTCAAATGCACCAGGCTGGACCATGCATTTAATGGCTAGATCATGCCTGGTGTATTTCAGAAACAGGGACAACTCAGTGTGGCTGGAGCAGAGCAAGCGAGGGGGAGAGCGGGAAGGGACGAAGGCAGGGAGGTGATGGGTGGTGCAGGACTTCGTGGGCTGTGGAGAGGACTTTGGCGTTTGCTCTGAGGAAGGTGTGAGCCACAGAGGGTTCTGAGGGGAGGGGGGATGTGATGTGACGTGTGTTAAAATACGATCCCTCTGAGGGGCCAGGCAGGAAGCTGGGAGATTGAGGAGGCGGCAACTGCATTGACGCAGGTGAGCGTTGATGAACTTGGACCGGGGAGGTTGTGCTGGATGCAGTGATAACGCTGAGACGAACGCAGCCCTGCTTCAGGGGGAGCCCACACCAGTGAGTGACTGAGAGATTCAACTACACGTCCCTCTGACCCCAGGGATGGAGGGGGCAGGGATGAGGAGGAAATGATTACACACTGGGGAAGGCGCTTTTACAGAGCTCACGTCTGGGGAGGCAGCATAGCACAGTCAGAACATCTCAGACGGGTTAAATCCTGGCCCTGCGTTTTCTCATTGTGTGACCTTTCCCATTGCCTTAACTTGTTCAAGCCTCCGAAATGCAGATAATCCCATCTCCCTGTGTAATCCCAGCTGGCTCCCAAGACGCGTTACCTCACATCCTCCTCCCTGGAAGGATAAGAAGGAATTAGGAGGGGAACAGATAAGGGAAGCTTCTCTGGGCTAAGAACGCCCTATGGAGGTAGAAGGCTTTGCTCAGAGCATGTGGTAGGGGAGAGGCTGGGTGACCTGAACAGCGGAGGCCGTCAACTAGAGGCTGGGTCTCGTCCCGTGGACAGTGAGAGCCATGTTAGGTTTTGGAGCAGGGGAGGGACGTGATTAGGGTTGGTGTTCGGAAGACAAGCCTGACAGCTGAAAGGACAGATTGGTGGTGATGGAGCAGAAGTTAGAAGGGAGCTGCAAGAGCAGACTGCTGTAATAAGGGCTGGAACTAGGACAAAGGCAGTGGGAGTACAAAAGAGGCCCCGGTTTATATATAGCTGCCATTGATTGCCGTGCTCCGGGGAGCTTGCCTGGGCTCATCAAATCCTCCCTGCATCCCAGCGGTTGGCAGTTTGAGGCCCATTTTACAGAGGAGGAAACCAAAGCCCAGATGAGTTCATCCCATGTGGGGGTTCCTACCGCTGAGTAAGAACTCGAACCCCAGACCAACCACAGCACTCCAGAATCGCAGTTCTCCACTGCGTCATCCTTCAGCGCCCGTGGCTAGTTGCGTGGGGCGAGGGGCAATGGTGGTGAAGAAAGGGAAGAATGTCTATAGTGCTAAAGGGCCCATGGAGTGCTGCTGTTCATTCATTGATTCAATAAGGATTCAATGAGCACCTACTGTGTGCCGGATACTCAGAGAGTGCCCGAAGATGCTACCAAGAACAAAGCAATGATAAGAAAATATATAGCATGTCAGATAGGGTGAAGTGCTATGAGAACAATATGGCAGGCCCTGGGGTTTCCAATGGAAGGATTGTGCGTGGAGCAGGAGAGAGGAGTGTCAAGGGTGACGCCAGGGTTTTGGCCTGAGCTACCTTAAGGATGGATTCGCTGTCAGTGGAGATGGGGAAGACGGAGGAAGAAGGTTTCCAAGAAGATGAAGACCTGGGTTGTACACATGCTGAGTTCGAGATGCCAGTTCCCTGTCACTCCTCAGTTAAAATCTTCCAATGGCTTCCATCAGGCTTGGAGTGAAATTTAAGCTCTACCGTGACCACATGACCTTGCGTGACTGGAGTCCTGCTGACCACCTTGTCCCACAGCACTCTGGCCACTCGGACTGTTCTCACCGTAGGAAAAGCTCGTTTTCTGCTTTATTGAGAATTCCTTTATTGGCGATGCCCTCTACTGTTCCCATTCCTTCAACTCTCATCTTTTGCCTGGCTGTCCTCTTTGAATTCTTCACGTTGAAACTCAGATTTTCTCTTCTCAGAGAGAACATCCCTCAACTTCCTAGCTAAAGAGATCCTGGCTGGGCGTGGTGGCTCACGCCTGCAATCCTAGCACTTTGGGCGGCCGAGGCGGACAGACTGCCCGAGCTCAGGAGTTCGAGACCAGCCTGGGCAACATAGTGAAATCCCGTCTCTACTAAAATAAAAAACAAACAAACAAACAAAAGTCAGCCAGGTGTGGTGGCGGGCGCCTGTAGTCCCAGCTACTTGGGAGGCTGAGGGAGAAGTGCTTGAACCTGGGAGGCAGAAGTTGCAGTGAGCCGAGATGGCACCACTACACTCCAGCCTGGGTGACAGAATGAGACTCTGTCTCCAAAAATAAATAAATAAATAAAATGAAAGGAAATCCTGTCCCTTCACTCCCTGGAATTATATTGTTTGTTTTTTTTAAGACAGGATCTGTCACCAGGCTGGCGTGCAGTGGCAATCACAGCTCACTGCAGCCTTGACACCCCAGGCTCAAGCAATCCTTCCACCTCATCTTCCCAAGTAGCTGGAACTACACGCATGCACCATCCTATCCAGCTAATTTTTTAATATATTTTTTTGTAGAGACAGGGTCCTACTACGTCACCCAAGCTGGTCTCAAACTCCTGAATTCAAGCAATCCTCTCACCTTGGCCTCCCAGTGTTTGGATTAGAGGTGTGATGTGCCATGCCTGGCCGTACTGTTTATTAAGTCTCATTTAATTATTGATGCCCTCTTCTGCAATGTCAGCTCCATGAAGAGAGGGGCTTTTTTTTTTTTTTTTTTTTTTTTTGTAGCACCTTTCATGGACTAGTGGGTGCTCAATAAATAGTGGGGTGGGTGAATAAGTGAGGTGTGGCAGAGGTCAGGGTAATGGTGGACGAGATAACCCAGGGAAGATGAGTGAAGTGGAAAAAGCCAAGGATCCCAGTGGAGCATGGCAGGAGAGCAACATTTTAGAGACAAGCAGAGGAAAGACATTTGTGAGAAAGAGGGAGAAGACACAGACATGAGAAGAGACCTGGTAGAGAATGGCACACCTGATAGTCAAGTTCAAAAGCATTTTGAGGCCGGGGTGCGGTGGCTCGTGCCTGTAATCCTAGCACTTTGGGAGGCCGAGGTGGACAGATCACCTGAGGTTAGGAGTTCAAGATCAGCCTGGCCAACATGGTGAAACCCCATCTCTACTAAAAATACAAAAAATTAGCCAGCCGTGATGGCGGGCATCTGCAATCCCAGCTCCTTGGGAGGCTGAGGCAGGAGAATCGCTTGAACCCAGGAGGCGGAGGCTGCAGTGAGCTGAGATCGTACCGTTGCACCCCAGCCTGGGTAACAAGAGCGAAACTCTCACCTCAAAAAAAATTTCCAAAACAAACAAAAAAATACACACACACAGATACAAAAGCATTTCGAGAAAGGAGAGGTTACTGGTCTCCAGGGCCACACAGAGTAACAGTAAACGATGAGGAAATGCATTTCATGTGGCATTAGGGCCGTATCAGTCTTGCCGGGAGAATGAGAGAAGAATTGGAAATGTGAGCCTGGGTAGGAGAAGAGAAGATTTTCAGGCTGGGAGAGAACTGAGTGTAGGTCAAGGGAGAAAAGTTGATGATGCATCCCTTGGCCTTTAGAGTGCCGCACTGCCCAATAAAGTAACCACTAGCCACACATAGCTATTTAAATCTAGATTTAAATTCATTTAAACGAAATGAAAAATTCACTTATACCAGTCACGTTTTAAGTGCTCCATAGCCACACGTGCACAGTGCCTACATAGAACACGTTCATCACTGCAGGAAGTTCCACTGGACTGTGATGCTCTAGCATGTCCATCCTGTAGGGCAGGAATTGTCTTTTCTTTTTTAGAGATGGGGTCTTACTATGTTGCCCAGGCTGGACTCAAACTCCCAGTCTCATGAGATCCTACTGCCTCAGCCTCCTGAGTAGCTGGAACCACAGACAAAAGCCACTATGCCTGGTTTTGCAAAATTTATTTTTATTTTTTTAGAAATTTTCATCTTGTTCATAGCATCTCCAGTACCTAAGGCAGTGCCTGGCATACAGTAGGCACTCAATAAATGTTTACTGAATGAATAATGAAGTAAAAATGTAGAAAAGTGTGGTTGATAACTAACAAGAGTTCTAGAAGAGGCAGAAGGCTCAGTATTTAAAGAAGGGAGGTGGCTGGGCGCGGTGGCTCACACCTGTAATCCCAACACTTTGGGAGGCCAAGGCAGGCGAATCACGAGGTCAAGAGATCGAGACCATCCTGGCCAACATGGTGAACCCCATCTCTACTGAAAATACAAAAATTAGCTGGGGGTGGTGGCGCATGCCTGTAGTCTCAGCTACTCCGGAGGCTGAGGCAGGAGAATCGCTTGAACCCAGGAGGCGGAGGTTGCAGTGAGCTGAGATGGTGCCACTGCGCTCCAACCTGGGGACAGAGTGAGACTCCCATCTCAAAAAAAAGAAAAAAAAAAAAAAGAAGAAGAAAGGCCAGGCATGGTGGCTCATGCCTGTAATCCCAGCACTTTGAAAGGCTGAGGCAGGAGAATTGTTTAAACTCAAGAGTTCAAGACTAGCCCGGGCAACATAAGGAGACCCCATCTCTACAACAAATATAAAAAAATTAGCCGGCCATGGTGGTGCACTCCTGTGATCCAGCTACTCATGAGGCTGAGGTGGGAGGATCACCTAAGCCTGGCAGGTCAAGGCTGCAGTGAGCTGTGATTGTGCCACTGCACTTCTGCCTGGGCAACAGAGTGATATCCTGTCTCTTAAAAAAAAATAAAAGAATAGTGGAAAACACAGTTGACCATCCGAGAGCCACCACCAACCCCTTCCTGACTGGCAGAGCCCACCTCCCATCAAAGAGGCAGAAAATGCCTAATAGTCTCTTTTCCCCAAGATTCTTTGCCATGAGAGCACCTGTCACATAACTCAGTCATAGGCCTAACAGGGTCCGGGTGAAAAATCTGCTGGGTGCTTCTGGAAAAGAATTTCTTCCCCTTGAGATGAGTCACGTCGCTAGAGACAGCCCTTCCTCTCCTTCTTCTTTGGCTGGATGCTTTTGTGTCTGTCTACATGTTACATGGCTGGGTAAATATCTTAGAATTGAGGCAGTCATCTTGGGGTTAAAGGTTAAAGAAAGTCCTTACAGTGAAGATGTTAGGGTGGAAAGATGAAAAGGATTCTTTGGAGACATTGTTGAGTCATGGAACCAACCCTACAACCAACCTCCCAGCCTCCAGACTTCTTTTTTTTTTTTTTTTTTGAGACCAATCACACTCTGTCACCGAGGCTGGAGTGCAGTGGTACAATCTCAGCTCACTGCAACTTCTGTCTGTCAGGTTCAAGCGATACTCCTTCCTCAGCCTCCCGAGTAGCTGAGACTACAGGGGCGCATCACCACGCCCGGCTAGTTTTTTGTATTTTTTAGTAGAGATAGGGTTTCATCATGTTGGCCAGGCTAGTCTTGAACTCCTGACCTCAGGTGATCCATCCGTCTGGGTCTCCCAAAGTGCTGGGATTACAGATGTGAGCCACCGTGCCCTGCCTCCATTTTTATTTTCTTAATGGTAGCTATGTTATATGAGAACCCACTGATTAAAGGAGCCAATATTCATTAAGTTTATTCTCTGCCAGGTTGCGTGCTTGTTGCTTTATATCCTGAGATCTCATTTTATGCTGCTTACCAGGGATTTGTTCTATTCTCCCTCCCACTGATAGTAAAACTGACAGCCATCCCCACTGGAACCTCAGCCAAGCTCATGCTTTCACTAGCCTGAGCATGGGAAGGAGCTCAATTTTTCTCTGCTGGTTAGGAGTCAGGATGTCAATCAGTATTTATGGAGGAGCAACTACCATGGGCCACTCAGATGAGAGGGGAGCATGTGCAAAGGCCCTGGGGTTGGAGAGACCTCATAGAGAGAAGTGAGGTTACCAGCTGAGTGGTGGAGGCCAAGGACAGGAGTTTGAGCTCAAGAGTTTGAGGCTGCAGTGAGCTACGTCACTACAGTCAGTGCAACAGAGTGACATCCTGTCTCTAAAAAAAATAATAATAATAAAAAAAGTAAAAGACAACACAGGGAAATGTCTGCAAATCAGCAGGAATAACACAGCAACCCCAATAGGAAAACAGGCCCAAAATGTGAAGAGGCAGATGAGGGGAGTGAGAAGGACAGGAGACAGGAGACAGGAGACAGGAGAGGGGAGGAGATGGGGATGTAGTGGCCCCTAATCTCACGTTAGATAAAGTACCTGCCTCTTACAGATGCAGGCCAAATACTTCTGAGATGGGTACCAAGGAGCAGAACTGCTTCCCATGGCGTCTATAGTCTTGCCACTCCTAGACTGAGGACTGAATGATTCTCTTCAAGTTCATTTTTATATCACCCAGCTTTCCCCCTCTTGAGAAAACTATTTTTTTCTTTTTCTTTTCTTTCCTTTTTTTTTTTTTTTTTTTGAGGCAGAGTCTTTCTCTCCCAGGCTGGAGTGCAATGGCGTAATCTCGGCTCATTGCAACCTCTTCCTCCCGGGTTCAAGTGATTCTCCTGCCTCAGCTTCCCAGGTAGCTGGGACTCCAGGCACCTGCCACCACGCCTGGCTAATTTTTATGTTTTTAGTAGAGATGGTGTTTCACCATGTTGGCCAGGCTGGTCTCAAATTCCTGACCTCAAGTGATCCACCCACTTTGGCCTCCCAAAGTGTTGGGATTACAGGTGTGAGCCACTGCACCCAGCGAGAAAACTATTTGTGAAATTCCTTTTGTAAATCTTCAAATGCAGAGTCAAGTTCTTTGCTCTCCTCAGGTTACGGGATATCTTCACCTTTAACACTTTCATTCATGCATGCATTCATTCCCCTTTACCCCCACAGCCTACTTTTATTCTTCTCCCTCCCTGAGACAAACCGATAGAATGTTTAATTTGGCCTTATAGGAGTGTATTCTTGCAAAAACACGTGCGTTATTTTCAGCGTGTCTATTTTTAACTGACGTAAGTGGGATGAAGTTAGACCCATTCTGTTGTTTCCTGTTTTCACCCAGAACCATATATTTATTTTTTGTTTTTTTATACTTATTTTGAGACAGAGTATTGCTCCTGTCACCCAGGCTGGAGTGCAGTGGCACGATCTCGGCTCACTGCAATCTCTGCCTCCTGGGTTTAAGCGATTCTCTTGCCTCAGCCTCCCAAGTAGCTGGGATTACAGGCACCCGCACCATGCCCAGCTATTTTTTGTATTTTTAGTACAGATGGGATTTTGCCATGTTGGCCAGGCTGATCTTAACTCCTGACCTCAGGTGATCCACCTGCCTCGGCCTCCCAAAGTGCTGGGATTACAGGCGTGAGCCACTGTGACCAGCAAGAATCATATTTTTAAAAGCCCCATCCTGCAGGATCTGTTGGATATGCAGTCTGGAACTCTCATTCATTCTGGTACTCCATGGGTACTTTTGTGACACGCGGCCTCCCGGTCCTCAGGAGGGACACCAGGTGGCCCTCAGCTCCCCCTGTATAGATGGCGCTGGAGTAAGCATTCTAGTACCTAACCCTAACACACCTGGTAAGAATGTCCCAGAAGTGGGTGCCTGGGGACCTATCTGCTGATGGTACTAGACTTCACTGGACTGAGTACTACTGATATGTCTCCAGAGTAGCCTCCATGGGCCACACCCCTTTGAGTGGTGCAAGCCTTTCCTCTGTCCCCACATCCCTGGAAACCCTTGGCTTATTCACCTTTTTTTTCATCCCCAATATTAAAGGCGTAAAGAGAAACTGCTTTCATTTCCATCTTTCTGATTATAAACAATTTTGAGTACCATGTCATAGGCTGATGAGCTTTTCAGACTTCACTTTCCTAATCTGCCTGTTTGCATTTTCGGCCTGTTTTCCTGTTGAGGTTGCTGCGTTATTCTGGTTGACTTGCAGACATTCCCTCAGGTAGTCTTTACGTTTTTATTGTTTATGTTTAGAGACAGGTCTCACTCTGTCACCCAGACTGGAGGGCAGTGGTGCGATCATAGCTCACTGCAGCCTCAAATTCCTGAGCTCCAGCAATGCTCCCTTCTCAGCCTCCTGAATAGCTGGCACTACAGGCATGCAACACTTTGCCTGCTAATTCTTAAAGTTTTGGTAGGCTGGGTACAGTAGCTCATGCCTGGAATCCCGGCACTTTGGGAAGCTGAGGCGGGCAGATCATGAGATCAGGAGCTCGAGACCATCCTGGCCAACATGGTGAAACCCCGTCTCTACTAAAAAATACAAAAACTTAGCTGGGCATGGTGGTACGCACCTATAATCCCAGCTACTCCGGAGGCTGAGGCAGGAGAATCACTTGAATCCAGGAGGTGGAGGTTCCAGTGAGCTGAGACTGTACCACTGCACTCCAGCCTGGGCGCCAGAGTAAGACTCCATCTCAAGAAACAAAAAATTTGGTAGAGATGGGATCTCTGTTTCCCAGGCTGGTCTCAAACCCCTGGCCTCAGGTGATCTTCCCCCCTCAACCTCTCAAAGTACTGGGGTCACAGGTGTGAGCCACTGCACCCAGACCCTCATGTGGCTTTGATCAGCGCTGTCCGACAGAACTTTCTGGATGATAAATCTGTTCTCAATCTGTGCTGCCAAATATGGTAGCCACTAGTCACCTGTGGGTTTTAAGCACTGAAAATGTGGCTAGGGTGAATGAGGAACTGAGTTTTAAAGTTCATTTTATTTTAATTCATTTAAATTTCAAAGGACTGCGCAGGGCTAGGGACCTCTGCAACAAACAGCAGACAGAAATTAATCCCTGATCAGTTTTTTTTTTCTACGATTCTATCCACTATTTACCATGTGCTAGCTGCTATTCTAAATGATTTATAAATATTAACTCATTCAAATCTCATAACAACTCCATAGGTAGATACTATTCTCTCCATTTTATTGATGGAGGAACTGAGGCACAGAGAGGTTGATAACTCACCCAAGGATTCATAGGAAATAGGACAACTAGCATCTGGATGTAAGGTTTGGTTCCCGACCACCCCCAATTGCATGTTTATTTGAACAAATATCTTAGTTTTTGTGTCATTGAATCTTTTTTGCCTTAAGAGTTTGTGCTTTAAAAGTTCAGTGGGCTTGGTGGCTCACACCTGTAATCCCAGCACTTTGGGAGGCCGAGGTGGGTGGATCATGAGGTCAGGAGTTCAAGATCAGCCTGCCCAAGATGGTGAAATGCTATCTCTACTAAAAAATACAAAAATTAGCTGTGCATGGTGGTAGGTGCCTGTAATCCCAGCTACTTAGGAGGCTGAGGCAGGAGAATCACTTGAAGCTGGGAGGCGGAGGCTGCAGTGAGGTGAGATTGCACCACTACACTCCAACCTGGGCGACACAGCGAGACTCTGTCTGAAAAAAATTTAAAATAAATAAATGAAAGTTCAGTAGAGGAAGTCCTTCTCCCTTCCTGGGCTGCACAGCTATTCTCCAGCATTTTTTTTCCTTTAATGTAAAGTTCTCCCCACTCACAGAAGATCCTCCCCAAGCTCTTTAACCTTCTGTTTGGAAAGCAGTTCTTCATTTTATTTGTCTTTTAAAGCAAAGGATTGAACAAAAGGACACGTTTCTATTTTGGGTGGTTTCTGAAGCCCTCTAGTGCAGTGTTTTCTTAAATACAGAAGAGTAGGAACACAGGCAAAAAACCTAGAAGGTGGTGAGGTAAGTGATTCTAGAAGAGACAGAGCTCGAGAGGGGTGAGGGCTCTGGAGAAGTCAAGAAGGGGAGGTTGCCGGTGCAGTGGCTCACATCTGTAGTCCTAGCACTTTGGGAGGCTGAGGCAGGAGGATCGCTTGAGTCCAGGAATTCAAGACCAGCTTAGGCAACAAAGTGAGACCCTGTCTTTACAAAAAATGAAAAAAACTAGCCGTGGCTGGGTGTGGTGGCACACATCTGTAATCCCACACTTTGGGAGGCTGAGGCAGGAGGATTGCTTGAGCCCGGGAGTTCAAGACCAGCCTGGGCAACATGGTGAAACCTGGTCTCTACAAGAAGTAAAAAAATTAGCCAGGCATGGTGGCTTGCACCTGTAGTCTCAGCTACTAGGGAGGCTGAAGTGGAAGAATCACATGAGCCCAGGAGTTCAAGGCTGCAGTGAGCTGTGATCGCGCTACTGCACTCCAGCCTAGGTGACAGGGTGAGACGTTGTCTCAAAACAAAAACAAAAACAAAAAAGCGAAAATTAGCTCTCTTTTATTTTTTTGAGATGGAGTCTCACTTACTCTGCCGCCCAGGCTGGAGTGCAGTGGTGCAAGCTCAGCTCACTGCAACCTCTGCCTCCCAGGTTCAAGTGATTCTCCTGCCTCAGCCTCCTGAGTAGCTGAGATTACAGGCATGCGCCACCACACCTGGCTACTTTTTGTATTTTTTGTGGAGATGGGATTTTGCCATGTTTTGGCCAGGCTGGTCTCGAACTCCTGAGCTCAAGTGATTTGCCCGCCTCAGCTTCCCAAAGTGCTGGGATTACAGGCGTGAGCCACTATGCCCAGCTAATTGTTAGGCAGTTTCTACCAAAGCTAAACCAATTCCTCCCTCCGACTCAGATGCTCCACTCCTAGGAATATCTCCCACAGAAACATGAAGAGTGGTCACCCACAGACATATCTGAGTGTGTTCGAAGTAGCTTCTTCTGGAACAGCCCCAAAGTAGAAAGCACCCAAATGCCCACCATTAGTAGAATGAATGAACAGCGGTTCAGCACACACGATGAGAACGAATGACTTAGAGTTACCGCAACAGCAAGGATGAATCTCACACATACAACGTCAAAGGAAAGAAGCCAATGCGTGCATGCTGTATGATCCCATCTGCTTAAACTTCAAAAACAAGCAAAACTAATCTATGTTGTTTGAAGTCAGGTTGGGGATGCTGGTGACCACAAAAGCAAAAGAGGGTTTCTGGAAGCTGTTCTCTTTTCTTTTTCCTCCTCTCTTTTCTTCCCTCCCCTCCCCTCCCCTCCCTGCTTCTCCTTTCTTTTCTTTTTTCTCTCCTCCTTCCTTCCTTCTCTCCCTTTCTCCCCCTTTTCCCTCCCTCCCTCTTTCTTTTTCTGCAGCAGCTGTTTCCCTCCCTCCCTCCTTCCCTTTCTCCCTTCCTTGCCTTCCTTCCTTTCTCTTTTTTGAAGCTGCAGCTGTTCCCTCCCTCCCTCCCTCCTCCTCTTCCTTCTTCTTCCTCTTTCACCTCCTCCCTCTTTTCCTCTCTCTCTCTTTCTTTTCCTTTCTTTCAGACAGAGTCTCCTCTGCTGCCCAGGCTGGAGTGCAGTGGCATGATCTCTGCTCACTGCAACCTCCACCTCCCAGGTTCAAGCTGTTCTCCTGCCTTAGCCTCACCCGGCTATGCTCTGTTTCTTGACCTAGGCGCCGGTTACATGAGTGTGTTCGGTTTTTGAAAATCAGCCAAGCACTACTTGTATGATACGTATGCTTTGCTGTACATATGTTATATTCAATATAAAGGTTAAAAATATATTTAGAAAAAGTAGCTAACATTTATTGAGTGCTTGCTGTGGGCCAAGTCTCATACAATATTTTATTCAATCCCCATGACGACCCTACAGTGTGGTGGGTCCTGTCATTCCCTCTACCTTCCAAGTCAGAGAGGTGGAATCATTGCTTCAGGTTCATACAACTAGTACATGGCTGAGCTGGGTCTTAAGTCCCTGTCCTCCTCAATTCTAACTTCTCTGCAATGCTTTCCAGGGTTGGAAAAGTAAAAGGACAAAGATTTCTCAAAGACACGGGGTAAAGGGCCGAGTGCAGTGGCTCATGCCTATAATCCCAGCACTTTGGGAGTCCGAGGCAGGTGGATCACGAGATCAGGAGTTCGAGACCAGCCTGGCCAACATAGAGAAACCCCGTCTCTACTAAAAACACAAAAATTAGCCAGGTGTGGTGGTGTGCGCCTGTAGTCCCAGCTACTTGGGAGGCTGAGGCAGGAGAATCGCTTGAACCCAGGAGGCAGAGGCTGCGGTGAGCCGAGATCGTGCCACTGCACTCCAGTCTGGGCAACAGAATGAGACTCTGTCTCAAAAACAGAAAGAAAGAAAAAAAATTATCTAA
The DNA here is from genome assembly GCA_963573385.1 of Cacajao melanocephalus. Taxonomy (NCBI): domain Eukaryota; kingdom Metazoa; phylum Chordata; class Mammalia; order Primates; family Pitheciidae; genus Cacajao; species Cacajao melanocephalus. The sequence goes on along the minus strand of CAUYLG010038111.1, from coordinate 233,863 downwards.
ATTACATTATTTGACTGTAGATTATAAGACCCCATTCCAGAGAGGGTCCTGTCCCATACTGAGAAGGGACGCATGCTCAGAGAGGCCAAGAACAATCAAGACAGCTCTTTTAGGGTTTCCCCACTCAGTCGTTCAGCATTTAGATCATACACTTTTTGTTCAATCATATTTCTACACCGCTGTCCATACTTTGATTAAAAACGGACAATTTCCCCTGTAGCTTTGGGTTTTCATTCTGAAGGCTCTCGTGTATATACATTCAATAGATTTGCATGCCTTTTCTCCAATTAATCTGCCTTTTGTGAGTCTATTTTATTTTGATACAGTCTAGCTCTGTCGCCCAGGCCGGAGTGCAGTGGCGCGATCTTGGCTCACTACAACCTCCACCTCCCGGGTTCAAGCAATTCTCCTGCCTCAGCCTCCCAAGTAGCTGGGATTACAGGTGCCTGCGACCACACCCAGCTAATTTTTGTATTTTTAGTACAGACGGGGTTTCACTGTGTTGGCTAGGCTGGTCTCAAAACTCCTGACCTTGTGATCCGCCCACCTCAGCCTCCCAGAGTGCTGGGATTACAAGCATGAGCCACCACGCCTAGCCTGTGAGTTGATTTTTTCAGCAAAACTTCAGAGGGCCAAGCCTTTGGCCACTACAAAACCAAGGTTCCAGGAGGCCAGGTGTTTTATCTGAGAGCACTCATTGGTTCATTTCAGAGCTGAACTTGAACTGAAACTTTCTGACTCTACTCTTCCCCGTGAATGAAGCCTCCATCCCAGCAAAGCAGCTCACTCAACTTTCTTGCTTCACATCTGCTCCTTTACGTGGAGAATCTCCTCCCTACTGATCCACAGCTCTCTTGTTTGCTGTCTTCCCTGCTCCATTCCATATCCTCCATGGGCTCAGGTTACACCACAGCTGTACCGGCCCCTAGAACTTTCTGGGGTGATGGAAATGTTCTATTCTGATCTGTCCAATATAGTAGCCAAAAGCCACGTGTGGCTAATGAGCGTTTGCAATGGGGCTGAGAGGCTAAAATTTTCATTTGGTTAAATTTTAATGAATGTACATTTATATTTAAATAGCTTCATGTGGCTAGTGGCTATCCTGCTGTACCGTGCAGCTCTGCAGCTGAATTATAGAGTGGATTACATAATCGAGGGCGTGCAGTCCATCACATGCTGGTGCAAACTAGTTATTCCCTGTGTGCCCTCTAGGTCAGTGCTCCAGCGGGCTCTGTGTCCTCGAGGTGGACCCTTGAAGACTACAACTCCCAGAATGCTTTGCTCTGGTTTCCGGTTGGGTTGGGCTGAGGGGAAGCGCTGGCAGATGTGGGGAGGGGAAGAGGTTGGAACATTGCTTCCCTGCTCCCTCCCTGGTTCTGACAGTAGTGGTTTCTGCACAGCTCTGCCTCTACTGGGTTCCAGGAATGTAGGGCTAGTGACGGCTTCTCCCTGAGGACTTCAATCAACCCTTATCTATTTATTTCACCTGCCTCCATCTCTTTAAGGAGTCTCTTCATGATATGGTCTTCATTTGAACCATCTAGAAGTTAATTCATTTTCCTGTTAGGACCCCGATTGGTACAAGGTGGGAAGAATGAATGGTGCACGAAAGCTGCCCACCTGAGGACCTCGAAGTCCCCCCCAGTTTTTGAGGTCAAAGTCTGGAGAAGCAGGATTTGATTCTAGATTTTCCTACCTCAAGGGGCAGGGATGCTCTACTGCTTTTCTTTCTTTCTTTTTTTTCAAATAAGACTTCAAATTGTGGGGAGAGACATTATTCCAGATTCTTGCCTCACCCCATTGTAAGGCAAAGGCAAATCCTGAGAGCAGGAAACCCAAAAAACAGAGTAGGGGGGTGGAAGAACACAGGAGTGTCCCTTAAAATTGTCCTAAGGGTGGAAGAAGACAGGAGTGTCCTTTAAAATTGTCCTAAGGTAGGGCTTGCAAGGAGGTGACATGAATCAAATGTGGAGCTTGATTCTCAGTGAGGACCCACGCAGAGACTGATGTCTCTCTCTCCTTCCTGGATGCTCAGTTAGACTCCGTTTCCTAGCTCTGCAATGGGAGCCGCCATGTAAGGTCTAGCCAGTGGGAGGTAGATGCAAGTCATAAGGACTACTTCCGGGTCTCTCCCGGAAACATTTCTCCTGTGACCTCCTCATACTCTTTTCCCTTCTGTGGCTTGATACCAAGAAGCATGGAGACTTTGGAAGCCATAGGTTGAAGATGAGGAGCCACAATATGGAACAAGCCTGGGCCCCTGACTTATCGCTTAGAGGAGAGGTGCCAGCTATTTAAGAATATACCTTTTGGCCACGCGTGGTGGCTCACACCTGTAATCCCAGCACTTTGGGAGGCAGAGAAAGGTGGACTGCCTGAGGTCAGGAGTTCAAGACCTGACCACATAGTGAAACCCTGTCTCTACTAAAAAACAAAAAATTAGCTGAGTGTGGTGGTGGACGGATGTAATCCCAGCTACTCGGGAGGCTGAGGCAGGAGAATTGCTTGAACCCAGGACCCAGAGGTTGCAGCAAGGCAAGATTGCACCACTGCACTTCAGCCTGAGTGACAAGAGCAAGACTCCTTTTCAAAAGAAAAAAAAAAGGAATACACCTTTTGAACTTCATGTGCACAAGAACTAAATTTCTATTGTTTTTGAGCCCTTATGCATGTTGAGATTCTTCGTTACAGCTGCAAGCATATCTAAGACACTTAATAGGAACTTAAAATATACTTAATAATACAATTAATTTTAAGTAACACACTTGGGCATCTAAAATGTCAGTTTCATGAGACCATGGATTTGTCTCTTTGGTTCACTGATGGATCTCTGGGGCCTAGAACAGGGATGAGCAGATGGAAGGGCTCAATAAATGTTTGTCCAATGAGCTATCAGCTTCCAATGTTTCTTTGCAGCTGACTGGAAGGCAGAGAAGCATAAGAGATGCAAGATCTGGCTCCCAGGTGGGAAGGGGTTGGGTTTATATCCTGCCTGATTATTTACTAATTGTCTACACTGGGCAATTGCCAAGCCTCAGTTTCCTCATAGGGAGGATGGAGAATTATATAAAAGCTCTTTCTTTTTGTGGACAGAGTGAGGATTCAATGTGATCATTCATGAAAAGTGCTGCGCACACCACCTGATGCATAGTAAGTGCTCAGGAAGTAGTGGTCACGATGATCTGGACTTTTCTCATTCTCTGGGCAAACGAAAAGCACAGAAGCTGCCCCTGCAATTGGCTCTGACAAATTTCAGGCCCCGAGGGAAGGGAGGCCAGGCTTGAGTCTGGGATTATAGCCAGAGACCAACTCAGGAAACGATATTACATTCCCATGATCCTCCTGGTATCCCAGGAGGGCTTGAGCCTCTGTTTCTTGTCGTGACCTCAGACTAACTCTGCAGAAACACTTCTCGGGGCTTGGACTAGCTACTCTGGTTCAGGGAGCCCCAGTGGAGACCTGGAACTTAGAGAGCCTGGTGGAGTCCTCAAGACTCATGTGGGGAATGAGCCATAGTTTAATTCAGGACACCCCATTTTTTTCAGGTAATATTATTATCACCAGCCTGGAGTTATGCGTGATTGGGCAGATGCCTTAGAACTGATCAGGTTTTTTTCCTCCATTAATTAAAATGTGAATCACAGCTGAGTCACTAAAGAAAGAAAACGGTCAATGAGCAATTCTGACTTCCTCCCTCCTTCCTTGCTCAGAGAGATGAGTCAGCAGAAGTCCGGATCCAAAAATGAGAAGAAGAAGGAGAAGAAGGGAAAAAAAAAAAAAAAAAAAAAAAGCCCAGAAGAGATGCAGGGCTTGGGAAAGCAGGAGCAAAATGAACCTGAACCATATTATTCTTTGTCTTAACATTAAAAAGTCCCCAAATCACTAACCCTAGGCCTAACGGTCAAATCCTCTAATGAGCACAACCATTTCTCATTTTTTAGGCAGACCCACAGGCACCCAGAGATGGACCCAAGCCCCAGCCACCTCCTTTCTTGCTTTCTTCCAGCAATGACGGGCTCCTCACCATGCCAAAAACAGCTACCAATCTCCACCCTTCTTTTTCTGTTTCATGTTACCCACAAAGTTCCGGCTCTCCTTTGAATTCACACATCATGGCCATGTTTCATAAGACAATGGGTGAGATATCCATTGTGGTACCTCCGGTCAATAGAAAAGGACCATGGGGAGTGAGAGCAGACTTCAGAACTGGGGGCCCCTCTGGATCAGGGAAGCCACGTAGCTCAAAACATGATTCCTGGAGCCAGGCTGAGCCTGAATCCTGGCTTTGTGTAGAGCTAATCAATCTTTCTGAGCCTCAGTTTTCTCATCTGTAAAATGGGGAGAGTAAAAAAACCTATGCAGAGTGTTGTGAAGATGAAAAAGTCAGCACGCACTAGAAGTCAGCAATTATAATATTCATTAGAAAAGTATGATCCAAGAATTTATGCCTCGCCCGTAGGGTCACCCCAAAGCAAGACGATCAGACTGGTTGGGGAGATGGTCCTCACTGAGCAATGGCACTTGAGCAGGGGTGTGTGTGTGTGTGTATGTGTGTGTGTGCAACTTCCCCTGTCAAATCGTCGACTGGTCACACTTAACACTGCACATTTCACTTCTGACTTCTGCAGGGTGACTTCTCAAGATGCCTATTTATATTTTCAAATTATGAGCAGGGGCTTTGACCAATTACCCCTGTCTTGACCCCTTGTTATTCAAACCATTCTCTTCTGAAGAGCTTGCAGTGTCGCCGTCCTTGTCAATTTTTAACTAGATGAACACTGTCCAGATCCCATCTGCTAATGTCTGGGGGTGTGATTTCAGCAGCTTGCCACCATCATGCTCACTGACTTTATGAAATCTTCTATTTTTTGCAAGGTTGGTAATTTCCAAGTCAGTTTGCCTTGGACTTGCACTATAGTGTAAGATAATATTTAACAATCTAGAACGCTGACTCTCAACCAGGGGTGATTTCACCTCCCAGGGGACATTTGGCAATGTGTGAAGACATTTTTGGCTCTCACAACTGGGGCGCGGTTGCTACTGGCATCAAGTGAGTTGAGGCAGTGTGCAGGACGGCTCCCATTTTGGAGAGCTGAGAATAATGCAGTCCCCAAAGCCATCAGTGCTGTGGCGGAGAAATTCTGACCTAGAACCAGGGTGCCATGGTGGTCCTGCGGCAGTCTCACTCTGTCACCCGGGCTGGAGTGCCATGGTGGGATCTCAGCTCACTGCAAACATTGCCTCCCAGGTTCAAGCGATTCTCCTGCCTCAGCCTCCCGAGTAGCTGGAATTAAAGGCACCCACCACCACACCCACCTAATTTTTGTATTTTTAGTAGAGACGGCGTTTCACCATGTTGGTCAGGATAGTCTTGAACTCCTGACCTCAGATGGTCTGCCCGCCTTGGCCTCCTAAAGTCCTGGGATTACAGACCTGAGCTACCATGCCTGGCCAGGACTCACTTTTAAAAGTAGTCAGTTCCTTAGTGGCCAAAAATGGATGATGTCAGCTTTTAGGGCCCTTATGCTTCTTTCTAAACTACAATGAATTTATACTAAGCTTAAGGCTTGACAGTCAGATTTCTTGTATTCAAATTCCAACTCTGCCACTTCCTAGCTGTGTGACCTTGGGTGAGACATTTAACTGCTCTGGGTTTTCATTTTCTCACTAATAAATGTGACTAATAAAGCACCCACTGAGTAAAGTTGTTTGTGTTAGGTAGGCTGATATGTAAAATACTTAGGACAGTGCCTCACACATAGTTGAGGCATGAGTGGGAGATGGACTGAATCCTTGGCACAAACATGGTGAGCTTTCCACTAAAGATTCACATTCCCCTTCCACAAGTGGGACAGGGAAATGGTAGTCCAATCAGATACTACATTTCCCAGCCTCCCTTGCAGCTAGGCTGGGCCACGTGACTAAATTCCACCCAACAGAATGCAGGCAGAAGTGCTGTTCACCACTACCTGGCACCCTCATAAGTACCTCTCACTCCATTCTCCCTTTTCCCCAACTGCTGTCTCAATGTAGGCTCTTAGAACAACCTTGGAAGCCACATGTTTAAGCAGGGAGAGCCTCCAACAGCCTGGATCCCTGAGTGACTGCATGGAGTAGAGCCATATTTGAGTTACCCACCCCTCCACCTCATTGCACCCCTTACCAATTATTTTTCATTTTTAGTAGAGATGGTGTCTATGTTGCCCAGGTTGCTGGTGAACTATTGGGCTCAAGCAACCCTCCCACCACAGCCTCCCAAAGTGCTAGAATTACAGGCATAAGCCACCACGTCTGGCCACCAGTTGTACTTTAGAAGTTGATTTCTCACTCGTGTATACTCTTAAGCCAGGGACTTTTGGTTTTATTGGTTATTGAAGCTGGTGTTAACACAGCCTCTTCTTCCAGCATTGCTTTGACTCTCTTGATCAGCAGATATTATCATCTCTTCAACATCTGACCAGCTTCAAGACGACTACAATCCTGTCTTTCTTACCTTTCCTATGAGCTGGCAAATAAGCTGGGGAGGAAGCCCCTTCTCCAAGTGGGGATGGGGAAAGGGAATGGGTTCCCCAGGCCAGGATCTTAGGAAAGATCTTTGATATAGAAACAAGGAGGGATCTGGGAGTCATGAGCACTCAGCATCTCAGGCCAAAGAATGTGGGTGAGTAAAAGAATGATACGATGGACTTTGGAGAGACTGTGGGGGAAGAGTGGGAAGGGGGCATGGGATAAAAGACAACAAATACGGTGCGGCATACACTGCTCGGATGATGGGTGTACCAGGTTCTCACAAAGCTCCACTAAAGAACTTACTCATGCAACCAAATGCCACCTGGACTCCCTACCTTATGGAAAAATAAAATTTAAAAAAAAAAAAAAAAGAAAAGCAAATAAAAAATAATCAAAATCTAAACGAAAACTCAAAACCTAACAATTCCTGGAAAAATAATATGTGGGTATCTGTTTAATAATAAAACATTCCATTATAATTTCAACATCAATTAATTTATCAGCATAAATGGACCACATCTCATATATATGTATATATATATATAATGAGTTGCAATTCAAACTCATATTAGTACCACCGAACAGTGGCAATATGTGCCAACATCTAGCTTGCCTGCTCAAATATCACTTTCCCAATGAGGCCTACCCTGACCACCCTATTCAATGCTGCATCTTGCACCCCAGAAAGTGGCAGGGCCAGGATTTGAACACAGCACTTCCAAACTCCCTTTACCTGACTTAACTGTTTTTCCCATAGTGCCCTCCCCCCATCTGCTAAAACACCACTGTTAATGTTTAGGGTTTCCAGCCCATCCCCTCCCACCTTACTAATTCATAAGAACCAGAGGTCTCCTCAACAACTGGAATAGTCATGGGTACACAGTAGATGCTAAATAAATGTTGATCTGAATGGAGTGCTTGTTCTTTGCCTGGGACATTCTAAGAGGTTTATACATATAAACTCATTTGCATGCTCAGGGCAGTTTGACCAAGTGGTGAGTTTAAAAAAAATTATTTCCATTTTACAGATAAAGAAAGACAAGTTCAGAGAGAGAGCACTCAGCCAGAAGTGGAAGAGCAGGATTTGAACCCAGACTGTCTGTCTGGTCCCTGGGTCTAGGACCTCCAGACGTTGTTTTGCTAGGCCTGCAACATAGAGTCAACAAACCCCAGACAAGTGTGAGGGGAACCCAAACCAGAGGTGTTGTTCAGTTTTTGTTTGAAAAATACACACCATCTCGTGACGGCTGTGGACAGGGCAAGGTTCACAAAATCGTGCTTGGTGACCTTTATAAGGATGGAGGCGTTGGGTGCAGCGGCTCATGCCTATAATCCCAGCATGTTGGGAGGCTGAGGTGAGGGGATTGCTTGAACTTAAGAGTTCTAGACCAGCCTGGGTAACACAGGGAGACCCCCACTCTGCAAAAAAAAAATTTTTTTTAATTAGCTGGGCATGGTGGTGTGCATCTGTGGTCCTAGCTGCTTGGGAGGCTGAGGCAGGAGGATAGCTTGAACCTGGAGGTCAAGGTTGTAGTGAGCTGTGATCACACCACTGCACTCCAGCCTGAGTGATAGAGCAAGACTGTATCCCCAAAAGAAAAAAAAAAGTTGGTGCATAGGGTACAAAGGTATATATGTTCAATCTTGGCCTCACCACTCTCCAGCTGTGTGATTCTGGGGCAGTAACTTAACCTCTCTGTGCCTCAGTCTTATCTAAAAAATGGGTTGCTGGGAGGATGAAATACTTGATATTTGTGAAGGGCTCAGAACAGGCTCATAGGCACATGTATACACACACACACATAGTAATAATGTTCACAGCCAAAGCTGCTATATGTGTATCTGTTAAGGAAATAATGATCACAGCTTCCACCTGGAGCTCAGGAGCCTACAGCAGGCCACCTGAGAGCAGAGCCAATCCCTGCACTGTATTCAGCCACATGCCACCTGGGGAACAGTGTGTCAGAGTCAAAAGTGCTAACAGAGACCTTCCATTGGCTCCTGCTAATTTGAACGATAAGCCTCTTCGTGCTGACGCTGCAGTCCGCTGTTGCCTTTTCAACAAGAGCACCAGGTGTGTGTTAAGAAGCGTGCCACAGGGAAGACGCCCTCTCCCGAGAAAGCTGAAGGTGGCCAGTGGTCCAGGTTACCCTGAACGGGACAGAAAATGGCTCAGAGCAAAGCTGAGGTAGGCAGGGAAAAAAGAGAGCAGGGCCATATCCTCTGTGTCCTCCCCCTGCCAGGCAGAAGAATCTGCATTGCTTAAATACGGTACAAGTCTCGTGATGTTTCCAGCCTGCAGAGCACCTACAGACCTAACTAATCCCCAGGGATGGGTCATGATGCTCAACGTGACCACCCCTGAGAGGAAAGGTGTGGTAGAGTTATTCCAAGAAAACAGGCAAAACTGCAGGGCATGGAGTGACAGACCTTTAGTAAGGATGATGACAAAAACGGTATTATTATTATCATTTGAATTTGAGATGGAGTCTCGCTCTGTCGTCCATGCTGGTGCAGTGGTGTGATCACAGCTCACAGCAACCTCTGCCTCTTGGGTTCAAGTGATTCTCCTGCCTCAGCCTCCCGAGTAGCTGGGGCTACAGTCACAGACCACCACGCCTGGCTAATTTTTGTATTTTTAGTAGAGACAGGGTTTCACCATGTTGCCCAGGCTGGTCTCAAACTGCTGACCTCAAGTGATTCACCCGCCTTGGCCTCCCAAAGCGCCGGGATTACAGGTATGAGCTACCATGCCTGGCCATTATTACTATTATTTTTGAAATACAGTCTCATTCTGTTGCCCTGGCTGGAGTGCAGCGGTGTGATCACAGCTCACTGTAGCCTCAACTTCCTGGGCTCACACAATCCTCCCACCTCAGCCTCCCAAGTAGCTGGAACTACAAGTGTGCACCACCATTCCTGGCTAATTTTTTTTTTTTTTTTTTTTTTTTTTTGTAGAGACAGGGTCTCCCTATGTTGCGCAGGCTGGCCTTGAACTCCTGGGTTCAAGCGATCAGCCTGCCTCAGCCTCCTAAAGTGCTGGGATTACAGGTGTGAGCCATCGCTCCTGACCACAGTATTGGTAGTAGTACTGTATTATTACCAACAGTCTCTAACACTTCTTGAGCACTTTACAAGGAGCCAGGTACTGTTCTAAGAGCCGTATGTCAATTATTTCAATAAATCCTCTATAGCTCTAAGAAATAAGAGTTTTACTATCCCCATTAAACAGATGAAACAAATGAGGCCCAGAGAGGTTTGGGTATCAGCCTCAGGTCACACAGCTTGCAAGAAGGGGAGCTGGTTCAAACCCAGGCAGTCTGGTAACATAGCATCTTCATCATCCTCACCATTATAATTATGTTCTGCCTATTTCACAGTATTTGCTGGGGTTGGGTACTGTTGGCGCCATTTTACAGATGAGGCAACTGAACTACAAAGGGACTTGCTGATGGGCCCAGGGTCACACGGCTGAGAGGTGGCAGAGTCAGAAAGTATCCACTCCTGTGGTCCCAGCGCCCACATCAGCACCAATGGACTTCGATACTGTCTAGATGGACTTCCCTCTTTCCATGTGTCAGCTTTATGGAGAAGGGAATCTGGACAGGGGCAGTGGCTCACACCTGTAATCCCAGCATTTTGGGAGGCTGAGGCGGGAGGATCGCTTGAGGCTGGGAGTTTGAGACCTGCCTGGGCAACACAGTGAAACTCCACCTCTATAAAATAATAATAATAATAATAATAAAAAAGACCTGGCATGGTGGCTTATGCCTGTAATCCCAGCACTTTGGGAGGCTGAGGCAGGCTGACCACTTGAGCCTAGGAGTTCAAGACCAGCCTGGCCAACATACGCAAAACTCTGTCTCTACTGAAAATACAGAAATTAGCCAGGCGTGGTGGCGGGTACCTGTAAATCCAGCTACTCAGGAGGCTGAGGCAGGAGAATCACTTGAACCTGGGAGGTGGAGGTTGTAGTGAGCTAAGATCACGACACTGCACTTCAGCCTGGGTGACAGAGCGAGACTCTGTCCTAAAACATATATGTATTTTCAGAGAAGGAAATCTGATCCCTAACGTTAGTAGAAGAGCGTCAGTTCAGGGTTTGAGCAGGAGGAGAGGCTGGGGTACTCCATGTCCACTGCCCACTACCCAGCTTGGTGAGAATCCTCTGTACCCAATCTGGCCTTGGATATTGTGCTGGGTAGAGAGGGTGGGTGGGCATCCTTCTACTAAAGCAGGAGAAGTCTTCACATATACCTGTATCCTGGGCCACCACCCTTCAGCCAGAGTCATCCTTCTAAATAAAAATCTAATCACAACCACCCCTTGTCTCAATCCTTCCATGGCTCCCTTGAGATCTTCAGGATAAAGCCCAAACCTCTCAAAACATGGGTTGGTTCCTGAACTTCTGTAGATTCTTCTTTTGCCATTCCCCTCTCTCAACACCCAAGCACATTCACACAAACACCACACGCACAAACATGCACACACGTAAGCACGTGTACACACATACCCATGCAGACGCACAGCTCTGGTTACTCTGTTTCCTGTAGAAACTCTATGATGTGGAATCCCAGCTCTGCCACCTGGGCAAGTGACTTAACTTCCCTATCCCTCATTTTTCTCATCAGTAAAATATTTTGCTCTCTTGTGCTTCTCTAGACTAGGAGAGTGCCTGGCGCACAAAATGCACCAAGTGGTCATTCTCTGGTTTTGTGGAAGACAAAACACATAGATGTTACAAAGTTCAGAAAAACAGAGGAAAGTAAGTTTCCTTTCCACATCTACCTCCAGATCTTTCCGGGTGCCTCTACAGAGGCAAACGCAATGATTAACTTCTTATGGAATCTTCCAGATTTGCTCTTACAAGAAAATGGCAGCACCACTCAAAAATCGCTTTTATCACCTGACAATGTATATTGGATATAGAGATCCTGTTTCCTTTTCTGTGCAATGGGAATATGAAAGAAGCCACCTCACAGGCTTGTTACAAGGATTAAATGAGTTAAGACTCATTTTTTAACAGTACCGTGTATACAGTAGACACTTTATAAGTACTAGCTCTTATTGACATCCAGAGATCTGCTTCTTCCTTTTGTAATGCCTTCATAACATGCCAAGGGATGGGTGTACCATAGTTTATCCAACAGTTCTCGTTCATGGATACTTTGGTTATTAATAGCCCTTTGCTGTAACAGTGTTTAATAAATACGGTTCAGCCTGTAATCCTAGTACTTTGGGAGGCCAAGGCAGGCAGATAGCTTGAGTTCAGGAATTCGAGACCAGCCTGGATGATATGGTTTGGCTCTGTGTCCCCAGCTAGATCTCATGTTGAATTGTGATCCTCAATGTTAGGGGAGGGACCTGGTGGGAGGTGATTAGATCATGGGGGTGGATTTCCCCCTGCTGTTCTCATGCCAGTGAGTTCTCAAGAGATCTGGTTGTGCAGCACTACCCCCCCACCGCCGCCACCATGTGAAGATGTGCTCGTTTCCCCTTCCTTTTCCACCATGATTGTACGTTTCCTGCGGCCTCCCCAGCCACGCATCCTGCACAGCCTGTGGAACTGTGAGTCAATTAAACCTCTTTTCTTTATAAACGACCCAGTCTCAGGTAGTTCTTTATAGCAATGTGAGAACAAACTAACACCCTGGCAACATGGTGAAACGCTGTCTCTACAAAAATTACAAGAATTAGCCAGGCGTGGTGGCTTGTGCCTGTGGTCCCAGCTACTCAGGAAGCTGAGGTGGGAGGACTGCCTGAGATGGGGAGGTTGAGGCTACAGTGAGCCACGATCGTGCCACTGCACTCTAGCCTGGGCAACAGTGTGAGACCCCGTTTCAAAAAATAAATATGTGGTGAAACAAAAGAATAGATGAATGAAGAAATACATGTAGGGCTGGGCGCAGGCTCACGCCTGTAATCCCAGCACTTTGGGAGGCCGAGGCGGGTAGATCACCTGAGGTCAGGAGTTTGAGACCGGCCTGACCAATATGGGGAAACCCCGTCTCCATTGAAAAAAAAAAGAAAGAAAGAAAGAAAGAAATGTAGGAATACTCTGAGCAGACTATAAGGAACCTGGGTACGTTTCAGAGATCCCAAGATCTTCAAAGGTATCTTTCGAGGCACTAAGTCCATTTACAAGTTCCTTCCACACAGCACTAATGTTTTATGTTGGATACCACCAGCTCCATCAGATTACACCGTGCCTGGGGTACTATGGCCATTCTTTGATGGAGAACTGGTCTACCAATTGTGGTAATTCTCACAGGTGCAAGCTGAGCTGGTCCAGAGTTGAGCAACTGTTCTTGCCCCAAATAATGTAGTTAATGCTCTTCCCATGAACTCATGGCTTTTGAGGATACTGCTGGTCCCAAAAGGGAGACAGCAGTTGGTCAAAAGAATACCACTGCATCCCAGGGAGGGGACTGTGTACTGAAGGAACAGTCCCCAAGGTGTCCTCGAGGGGTTCGAAGGATACCTGATGAGGCTCAACTATGTTGTAGGATGAAGGTGAAGAGTGGGGTGGGAGGCAGGGACGAGGAAGGAGATGGGTCATGAGCTCTATTAAAATGTATTTTTGTAATTCCGAGTTGAAAATAGACACACCGACTTCACGCCGACTGTTTCAGCTTCATGACGCAGCCCAGCTCGTGGGGGCCTTCCCATTCAGCATGTCTCCGTGGCAACAGGCCACGTTCTCATTCACGCCATCTCCAGGGTTACCTTGCTTGGCTCATTCACGACTGTTGCCATAGAGACAGGTCCATTGATACAATCTTGGCTCTCTGGAACTCTGCTTTCCAAATGATGGAGTATTGGCCGTGGGGTAGGTATGACACTGTGATAAGATGTGAGCTGAAGAGAGTTCTGGGAGGAGCTGAGGTATAAAGACTTAAAATCCATCAAGAGGAAGATGGGGTCATGGTGGGAGACATGGGAAGGCAGTAGACGAATATCATTCCTGATTCCGACATGTGAAATGGTTGATCCTTTAACAATCTTGTGTGTGCGTTGTGTGCCTGTGTGATGCCTTTTATTAGACTCAAAGTACAAATACAGCAGGCACTTAGCCTTGTCATTGCTGCTGTCTGTATCTCCAGCATCTAGCACAGTGCCTGGTATAAATTAAATCTCTCCTCAAATAATAATATATTTTTTGAGACAGGGTCTCATTCTGTCACCCAGGCTAGAGTACAATGGCTCGATCCTGGCTCACTGCAACCTCCGCTTTCGGGGCTCAAATGATCTTCCCATTTCAGCCTCCCGAATAGCTTGCTACATGGATGCCACCATGCCTGGCTAATTTTGGTATTTTGCGTAGAGACAGTGTTTTGCCATGTTGCTAAAGCTGGTCTCAAACTCCTGGTTCAAGCTCAGAAGTGAATCAGGAGTTCAAGTGATCCTCTCACCTTGGGTTCCCAAAGTGCTGGGATTACAGGTGTGCCCCACTGTACCTGGCCCACCCACAAATAATTATTGGATAAATTAGAACTTGTTGCTTGTGGTTAAACTGTAAAAATATAAATTGTCCTTGATAAACCATAAAAATATAAAAACATCAGAACAAAACTTCCACAAGCATCCACCACTATTATTTACTTCCTACTTCCCAGCATGCATGCCCATATAGTGCATTTTCTCCTGTTTGTATAGACAACTGTGTGTGCTCCCATCTAAAGTAAAACCTTCCACCTGTACACCAAATGCCATCCCCTCTCATTCACTGACAGATGTCCCTCCTGACACTCTTCCTTTCTTCCTGCAGCATCCTCATGTTTTTCTTCCCTAATAGTTTATTCCTATCAGCATAAAATCTGCTGTTGGCTCTCCCATCTGTTTTTTTTTTTTCTTTTTTTGAGAAAGGGTCTTGCTCTGTTGTCCAGCCTGGAGTGCAGTGGCATGAACATAGCTCACTGCAGCCTCAACCTCCCAGGCTTAAGAGATCCTCCCACCTCAGCCTCCCAAGTAGCTAGGACCACAGGCATGCACCATGATGCCCAGGTAATTAAAAAAAACTTTTTTTGTAGAGATGGGGTCTCACTATGTTGTCCAGGCTGGTCTCAAACTCCTGACCTCAGCCTCCCAAAACACTGAGATTACAGGCATGAGTCACTGTGCCTGGCTTTTCTTTTCTTTCCTTTTTTTAAGGAAAAAAATCTCTAAAATCCACTTCCCCCACCAGCTAACACACACCCCAACCCTTCTCTCCTCTCTCCACTCTCTCTCTCCTGTACCCTTCACAGCAGAACTCTTTAAATGACCTAGTAGTAATCGTTCCAATAGCCTCTTGGCTTCACCTCTTCACCTAAGAAGCTCTGGCTCGGGTCATCAAAGACCTCCATGCCACTGAATCCAATGGTCAATTCTCATTTTTCATTTGAGTCAACCCATCGGCATCAGTGGACATCATCGATCATTCCCTCATACTTGAAATGCCTTAGCACTTTCCTTGCACGGCAGCCAGCACCTGCATTCTTCTGATTTGCTGCAATTCAGTCTCCTCTGCTGGCTCCTCTTCATCTTCACCAACCTCTCTAATGGTGGAGAGTAAGCCCTGGGCTCAGTCCTGGGTGCTCTTCTGCATCCATGCCCTTATTCAGTTCCACAGCCTTAAACAGCCTTCACAGGATTCTGACTCCTGCATTTGGATCCACAGCTCTGACGTGCCTTTTTTTTAAATTTTAGACTCCAATTATTATCAGGTTGGTGCAAAAGTTATTTACTTTGCCATTACTTTTTTTTTCCTTTTTTTCTGAGACAGAATCTCCCTCTGTTGCCCAGGCGGCAGTGCAGGCAGATTAGGAACTACTAAAAAAATTTAGCCAGGTGTGTGCCTGTAGTCCCAGCTACTCCAGAGGCTGAGGCGGGAGGATCGCCTGAGCCTGGGAGGTCAAGGATACAGTGAGCTGAGATCACACCACGGCATTCTGGCCTGGGCAACAGAGCGAAATCCTGTCTTAAAACAAAAGCAAAAACAAACAACAACAACAACAAACAAACAAAAAAAAAAACAAAGAGAAGTTCTGAGATGCCCATGTAGGACAACTGGTTTACTTATTCGGGGGCTTTTCTCAAAGCAATTCTGGGGAATGTGGGAACTACTGGGATGGGGAGGGCATAGGAAGGAGATGGTAGTGTGATCTCGGCTCACTGCAACCTCCACCTCCAGGGTTCCAGCGATTCTCCTGCCTCAGCCTCCCGAGTAGCTGAAATGACAGGCACCCACCACCATACCAGGTTAATTTTTTGTATTTTTTAGTAGAGACAGGGTTTCACCGTTTTAGTCAGGATGATCTTGATCTCCTGTCTTGTCATCTGCCTGCCTTGGCCTCCCAAAGTGCTGGGATTATAGGGATTATAGGCGTGAGCCACCATGCCCAGCCACTTTGTCATGACTTTTAATGGCAAAACCGTGATTACTTTTGCACCAACCTAATAGATGGCCAACACAATATCTCTACCATTAGTGGACACTTCACAGAAAGCTGGGTTCCTCATCTGCCCACCCGGTCAGTCTCCTTCCTCATTTTAGTTGATGGCAAACCCATCCTTTCCATTGTCCATGTGATAGGGTTTGGCTGTGTCCCCACCCAAATCTCACCTTGAATTGTGATAATCCCCATGCGTCAAAGGCAGTGCCGGTGGAGATAACTGAATCACAGGGCAGTTTCCCCCAGACTGTTCTTGTGGTCGTAAGTCTCATGAGACATGATGGTTTCATAAATGGCACAAGCTCTCTTGCTTGCCACCATGTAAGATGTGCCTTTCCATCTCATTTTCCTTCTGCCATGAATGTGGGGCCTCCCCCGTCATGCGGAACTGTGAGTCCATTAAACCTCTTTCCTTTATAAATTACTCAGTGTCTGGAATGTCTTTATTAGCAGTGTGAAAACAGACTAATATACCATGTCAAAAACCACGGGGTCCTCCTTGCCTGCTCTCTGTCTCCCGCCTCTCCTTTCTGAGACAGGTTCTCACTTTGTCTCCCAGGCTGGAGTGCAATGCACAACCACAGCTCACAAGAACCTCAACTTTCTGGGCTCAAGTGATCCTCCTGCTTCGCCATCCTGAGTAGCTGCAATTACAGGCATATGTCTCCATGACTGGCTAATTTTTAAAATAGAGACAGCAGTCTCACTGTTACCCAAGCGGCACCCCCTGCTTGGCCTCCTAAAGTGCTGGGATTACAGGTGTGAGTCGCTGTGCCCAGTGTCTCTCTTTCTCTTAAAGTTCACATTCAATTGAGTCTGCAAATCTGGTTATCTCTATGTTCAACACAGACAGTGAAACAACCACCCCTCCCCACCTCCACAACCACAGCCCTGACTTGAGGCCTTCATCACTGCTTGCTCAGAACACTGCAGGCCACTCCCAAATGACGTCCTTGTGTCCACGCTGCCTCTAGTGTATTATTTTTAAAATGTTTTATTTCTTTTGCGGAAAAGGGGTCTTGCTGTATTGCATGGGCTGGACTTGAACTCCTGGGCTCAGGCGATATCCTCCTGCCTCGGCCTCCTGAGTAGCTGGGACTGCAGGCATGTGCCACCCTATACCCAGCAATTCTTTAGCTTTGACAAGTATATGGTGGTGATATAAGATACGAACCACAGGATAAGCTGGCTGAAGGGTATGTGGGAACTCTTTGTATTATCTTTACAGCCTTTTTTTTTTTTGAGATGGGATCTTGCTCTGTCGCCCAGGCTGGAGTGCAGTGGCGCGATCTTGGCTCACTGCAATCTCCACCTCCTGGGTTCAAGCAATTCTCCCGCCTCAGCCTCCTGACTAGCTGGGACTATAGGCACGTCTCATCACAGCTGGATAATGATTGCACCACTGCACTCTAGCCTGGGCAAGAGAGAGCGCCTGTGTCAAAAAAAAAACAAATGAAAAAAACCAAACAAACCAACAACAACCACCAAAAAACAAAACAAAACACAACACACAGGCAGATACCAGCAAAGGCCAATGTGGCACATTAAGGAGTTTGGATGGTATCCTGGAAGCAAGAAGGGTTTAAAAACCAGGGACTGTCAGAGATAGCCTAGGAATCATCTGTGGCACAAGAAAGGTATCACCTAGGTGGAAAGAAGACCCTCAAGATCCCATGACAGGCACCGGGAAGGGGTAATTCAAAACAAAGAAACAGAAGCCAAAAGTATCATCGGGCTGAGAAGAGAAAACATCTTAGCATGCCTGAGAACACACTCGTGAAACAATCTCTGCTGGGCGCAGTGGCTCACGTTTGTGGCCCCAGCACTTTGGGAGGCCAAGGCGGGCAGCTTGCTTGAGCCCAGGAATTAGAGACCAGCCTGGGCAACTTGGCAAAACCCCATCTCTACCAAAAGTACCAGGTGTGTGCCTGTAGTCCCAGCTACTCCCGAGGCTGAGGTGGGAGGATCGCCTGAGCCAGGGAGGTCAAGGCTACAGTGAGCTGAGATCACACTACTGCACTCCAGCCTGGGTGACAGAGTGAGATCCTGTCTCAAAACAAAAGCAAAAACAAAAACCAACCGAAAAAAAAAAAAAAAGAAAGAAAGAAAGAAAGAAACAGATACCCATATAGGTGGTTACTCATTGGGGGGTTTTTCCCAAAGCAGTTTTGGGGAATGTGGGAACCACTGGGATGAGGAGGGCATAGGAGATGGGCTGCATTCTCAGGGAGCTTAAAGGAATCAGGGCAGAGCTTCAGAGGGAAGTAGGAATCAGGGCAGGATCTGGGGGATGGAAGATCCTGTCTTCCTCTGAGACAGAGAGAAGGCGGCTGTGTGTGTGGCGTGGAACAGAGGCAGGTGGTGCCGACATGAAAACGGGTGGAAGGAAGGGAGACAGACGCAATCCCTGCATATTCTTCTCAGCCCATTCTGTGCTCTTCACAACACGCCTGCCTTTATGTCTTGGGGGATAGGGTGAGAGGCTCCTGCATGTCAGAGCTGCACTGAGAGGATGCTCCTCCCCCGTTTTCAGAGCTGGGTGGGCCATAACATTTAGAAGTAGATGCAGCTAGGTGCGGTGGCTCACGCCTATACTCCCAGCAGTCTGGGAGACCAAGGTGGGAGGCTCACTCAAGGTCAGGAGTTTGAGACCAGCCTGGCCAACGTGGCAAAACCCCGTCTCTACTAAAACCACAAAAATTAGCCAGTCGTGGTGGTGGTGGTGTGCACCTGTAGTCCCAGCTGCTCAGGAGGCTGAGGCAGCAGAACTGCTTGAACCTGGGAGGCAGAGGTTGCAGTGAGCCGAGATCACCGGCCTGGGAGACAAAGCGAGAGTGTCCCAAAAAAAAAAAAAAAAAAAAAAAAAAAGTAGATGAGGCCTCAGAATTCATTGAAACCAACTTCCTGATTTTACAATGAAGAGAAAATTCCAGAGGGACCGAGGGAGCTGTCCAAGGTCACTCAGCAAGTGAGGGACAGATCTGGGACCACAAGATGAGTCTCTCACCAGCTGGCTATGTCTTTCTACTGCACCGTGCGGGTCCCCACAGGACTCTGAGCGGTCTTCTCTGATGAAGCTTCCTACACTGATAAAAATATTCTCTATCCATGCTGTCCAATATGATAGCCACCACCCACAAGGGATGATTAAGCACTTGAAGTGCAGCCTGTGTGAGTGGGAAACAGAATTTTAAATTTTGCTTGATTTAATTTTTTGGAGACAGGTTCTTGCTCTGTCACCCTGGCTGGAGTGCGGTGGCACAATCACAGCTCACTGCAACCTCAGTCTCTTAGGCTCAAGTGATCCTCCTGCCTCAGCCTCCCGAGTAGCTGGGATCACAGGACTGCACCACCATGCCTGGGTAATTTATTTTTATTTTTTATAGAGATGCGGTTTTCCTATGTTACCCAGGCTGGTCTCAAACTCCTGGGCTCAAGCAATCCTCCAGCCTCAGCTTCCCAAAGTGTTGTGATTATACGTGTAAGCTACCGCATTTAGGCTGTGTGGTGGCTCATGCCTGTAATCCCAGCACTTTGAGAGGCTGAGGCACTGGATCATTTGAGGTCAGGAGTTCGAGACCAGCCTAGCCAACATGGTGAAATCTTGCCCCTATTAAAAATACAAAAATTAGCCGGGTATGATGTGCACACCGCTAATCCCAGCTACTTGGAAGGCTGAGGCAGAAGGATTGTTTTGTATATTTTGCCACGATCAAAACAAAACAAAACAAAACAAAAAACCCAAAACCAATTTAATATCCACATATGGCTATCATGGTGACCAAATTGCACAGTACAGCTCTAAGAATGTTTCCAAGAATGGCTTTTGATGACCACCTCAAAGCTCACAGTCTTTCCAGAGAGACCATCCCCCTCCCCCCAAGGGGGCAGCCTGACATTCCAGGAGGTGGCAGCCACTTGTCCAGGTCAGAAAGCGACTGCCAAGAACTCACTGGACCTTGGAAGTCAGCCAGCTGCCAATCTGTCAGCTCACATCCGGAGGGCTGGAGGAGATGCGCTTGTGTTAACTATGCAGCTCTGTGCTCCTGTGCACGCTCAGTATGCGGGTCCTGAGGGGTTTCCACTCCGCTGGGCAGGGACAGGGAGGGAAGGTTGTCATGTTTCACTTTCTGAATGTCCAGCTGCTGTGACAGCAGGAAACAGTCGCCAAGGGCTGAGAGTGGTGGGTGGGCTGGCTCCCCAAATGGAACAATCCACCCAGAGCCCGTTCTGTGGGCAGTGAGGTGGCTTCCATCAAACCAGTCGTGGATCCTCTGCTCCTGTACAGCCCAGGATGTGAACGCCCCACTTTCTGGGGATGTACTGGCCTGGGTTTCTGCACTAATTCCAGCACAAGAAGTTAAAAGAGAACCATAGCGCCTGTAATCCCAGCACTCTGGGAGACCGAGGTGGGCGGATGATGAGGTCAGGAGTTCAAGACCAGCCTGGCCCACATGGTGAAACCCAGTCTCTACTAAAAAAATACAAAAATCAGCCAGGCATGGTGGCAGGCATCTGTCATCCCAGCTACTTGGGAGGCTGAGGCAGGACAGTCGCTTGCCACTGTACTCCAGCCTGGGTGACAGAGTGACACTCCATCTCAAAAAAAAAAGAGAACCAAAGCGTCTTCCACCAAGGCACAGACCCCCCCATGGCCACTTCTGTCACGAGCTCTCTCCCAAACCCATGTTATTTTCTTTCCTGACAGCACAGTAGATGCTCAGAAAGGTATCTGTGACAATATTTGTGTTG
This sequence comes from Cacajao melanocephalus, assembly GCA_963573385.1. Classification (NCBI taxonomy): domain Eukaryota; kingdom Metazoa; phylum Chordata; class Mammalia; order Primates; family Pitheciidae; genus Cacajao; species Cacajao melanocephalus. The sequence goes on along the minus strand of CAUYLG010038111.1, from coordinate 213,167 downwards.
CAAATGATGTCAAAACCAAGCAAAACCACGTTGGTTTGAATCCTGGCTCTGCCACTTACTGCTCATCCTCAGGTGAGTCACTTAACCCTTCTCCATCTTGATTTCTCTGTGGTTTTCCCCGTAGAGAGAAGACATTTGCTAATGTATGAGAAGTCCTTAGAAGAGTGGAATGACGCTTCCACAAAGTCAGCTTTCTCAGGTCCACAGCGCATATCTGGGGGAGTGTAGGCAGGGGCAGAACCCTTTAGGCATTCAATACAAGGCAGTGGAGTGTGTATGGGGGAGGCGGTCCCAGATGTCAGAACCTGAATTCCAAAGCGCATTCTGGGGGTAGTGGGCTCAAGAGCGAACCTTCCAGAAGCTATGCTGATGTCCTAATCCCTGGAACTTAGGAATGCTACTTTATTTGCAAGTAAGATTTAGTTAAGAATATGAGGGCAAGAGCTTATTCTTGGATTTTCTGAGTGCGGTCTAAATACGGTCACATGTATCCTTATGATAGAGGGGCAGAGGGAACTTTGAGAGGGAAGAGGAGAAGGCCCTGTGACCACAGAGGCAGAGACTGGAGTGAAGCAACTCCAGATCCAATGGGAGGATCCTCCCTGGAGCTTTTGGAGGGATCTATGGCTTCCAAAACAGTGAGAGATTATGTTTCCCTTGCTGTAAGCCATGCGGTTCACGGTACAGTCATGCACTACATAATGATACTTTGGTCAACAACAGATTGCCTATACAACAGTGGTCCCATAGGTTATAATACTGATTTTTTTTTTTTTTTTTTGAGGTGTGGAGTCTTGCACTGTTGCCCGGGCCGGAGTGCAGTGGCACAATCTTGGCTCACAGCAACCTCCGCCTCCCGGGTTCAAGTGATTCTCCTGCCTCAGCCTCCCAAGTAGCTGGGATTACAGGCACCCAAACCACACCCAGTTAATTTTTATTTTTATTTTAGTAGAGATGGGGTTTCACCATGTTGGTTAGGCTAGTCTCAAACTCCTGACCTTGTGATCTGCCCGCCTCGGCCTCCCAAAGTGCTGGAATTACAGGTGTGAGCCACTGCGCTTGGCCCTATAATAGTGTATTTTTACTGTACCTTTTCTGTTTAGATATGTTTATCTTTTATTTTTTGAGATGGAGTCTTGCTCTGTCACCCAGGCTAGAGTGCAGTGGTGCAATCTCAGCTCACTACAACCTCTGCCTCCTGGGTTCAAGCAATTCTCCTGCCTCGGCCTCCTAAGTAGCTGGGAATACAGGCACGTGCCACCACGACCAGCTAATTTTTGCATTTTTGGTAAAGACAGGGTTTCACCATGTTGGTCAGGCTGGTCTCGAACTCCTCACCTCAGGTGATCTGGGAATACAGGCATGAGCCACTGTGCCCGACCTAGATGTTTAGATACACAAATACTTAGATTGTGTTACAACTGCCTAGAGTATTCAGTCCAGTAACCTGCTGTGCAGGTTTCCAGCCTAGGAGTAACAGGGTGTACCCCATAACTGAGATGTGTAGTAGGTCATACCATCTGGGTTTGTGTAAGTTCACTACATGATGTTCATACAATGACAAAATTGCCTGATGACTCAGTTCTTAAGACTGTATTCCCAGGGCTGGAAGCAGTGGCTCATACCTGTAATCCCAGCACTTTGGGAGGTCAAAGTGGGAGGCTCTCTTGCGCCCAGGAGTTTGAGACCAGCCTCAGTAACATAGGGAACCCCATCTCTACAAGAAATTTAAAAATTAGCTGGCTGTGGTGGCATGCATCTGTGGTCCCAGCTACTCTGGAGGCTGAGGTGGGAGGATCACTTGAGCCCAGGAGGTCGACGATGCAGTGAGCTGTTATCAGGCCACTGGACTCCAGCCTGGGTAAAAGAGTGAGACCTTGTCTCAAAAAACAGGCTGGGTGTGGTGGCTTACGCCTGTAATACCAGCACTTTGGGAGGCCAAGGCAGGTGGATCAAAAGGTCAGGAGTTTGAGATCAGCCTGTCCAACATGGCAAAACCCTGTATCTACTAAAAATACAAAAATTAGCTGGGCATGGTGGCGCATGCCTGTAATCGCAGCTACTTGGGAGGCTGAGGCAGGAGAATCGCTTGAACCCAGGAGGCGGAGGTTATAGTGAGCCAAGATTATGCCACTGCACTCCAGCCTGGGCGACAGAGCATCTCAAAATAAATAAATAAATAAATAAATAAATAAAATAAAAATAAGAAGTATCCCCCAGGATAATATCAGTTAAACAAGATGTGTAGATTTTGTTATCTAACCAGACCCAGGGTAGAGTGGATATGGGACAAATAAGAATGCTGTTAAAATGAAGAAAATCGGCCAGGCGCGGTGGCTCACGCCTATAATCGCAGCACTTTGGGAGGCCGAGGTGGGCGGATCACAAGGTCAAGAGATCGAGACCATCCTGGCCAACATGGTGAAACCCCATCTCTACTAAAAATACAAAAATTAGCTGGGCGTGGTGGCACATGCGCCTGTAGTCCCAGCTACTCGGGAGGCTGAGGCAGGAGAATTGCTTGAACCTAGGTGGTGGTGGTTGCAGTGAGCCAAGGTCATGCCACTGCACTCCAGCCTGGCGACAGAGCGAGACTCTGTCTCAAAAAAAAAAAAAGAAAAAAGAAGAAAACCCTGGCTGGGTGAGATGGCTCCCACCTGTAATCCCAGCACTTTGGGAGGCTGAGGTGGGTGAGCCACTTGAGGTCAGGAGTTCGAGACCAGCCTGGCCAACATGGTGAAACCCTGTCTCTACTAAAAATCCAAAAAATTAGCTGGGCATGGTGGCACATAACTGTAGTCCCAGCCACTCAGGAGGCTGAGGCAGGAGAATCACTTGTATTTGGAAGGTGGAGGCTGCAGTGAGCTGAGATTGTGCCACTGCTCTCCAGCCTGGGCAACAAGAGTGAAACTCTGTCTCTAAATATATAAATAGAAAAAAAATTTTTTTTTAAAAAAGAATGCAGTTGATTTTGGAATTTTTGGGCAGGGGTCAGCAAACCCCATGGGCTGGCCGTCTATTTTTATAAAGTTATGTGGAATACAGCTGCATCCATTCATTGATCTATTGCACAGAAAAGCTCTCTCTCTCCCAAGCAGAAGGAGGCTCACTTCATAGTATCTTTTCTTAAGTAAAGCAGTGAATTGAGTTGAATAGTATCTCACCTAAATTCGTGTCTACCAAAACCTCAGACTGCAGTCTTGTTTCGAAATAAGTTCTTTGCAGATGTAATTAATTAAGGATCGAGATGAGATCGTCCTGGATTTAAAGTAAACCCTAAATTCAATGACTGGTATCCTTCTAAGAAGAGGAAAGGACATAGACACACAGAGAAAAGAGGCAAATGAAGATGGAGGCAGAGATTGAAGTGGATGCCAGAAAAAGAATACCAAGGATTGCCAGGAGCCACCAGAGGAGAGGAAGAATTCCTTCCTAGAGCAGCTGTCAAGGTGGCGCTGCTGACACCTTGATTTTAGGCTTCTAGCCTCCAGAACAGTGAGAAAATAAATTTCTGTTGTTTTAAATCACCAAATTCACGGAATTTTGTTATAGCAGCCCTAGAAAGCCAACACAGGGAGAGAAAGATGAGGTGACATGCCTGTGCTCCTGATTTAATCATTCAATTAATTCTGGAAAAGAACCCCTTAACAGATAGGTCCTGTTAGACAATTTGATTCACTAAATATGGTAGCAACCACTGATACCCACCACTCCCCCATCCCCCACCATCTTTTACAGTAATGAAATCTTAGTCAAGTCCTGGACTTCCCAACAAAACTACATTTCCCAGCATCCCTAGCAGTTTGGTATGATCACATGATTAAGTTTCTTCAGTGTTATGTCAGTGAAAGTGACAAGTGCCACTTTGGGGTCTGAGACTTAAGACATTGGGGGAGACCCCCCTCTCCTGCCTATTCAAGACCAGTTAAGTTCTGATTGTGCAAATGATGCTGAACATCATTTGGTGGTAGAGAAAGAAGAGGGCAGCAGGAACCTGAATCCCTGAATGACTTTGTGGAAGTGAGCTTCCCTGCCAACCTGCACGGCTAACCTTGCGGCTACTAGAGGAGGGAATTTTTTTTCTTTAAGGTTTTAATCCAGTGGCCTTTTGGGTCTTTTACCACAGCAACATACCTTTGCCACATGATATAATAAATACTAATTATGTACCCAGGAAGTTGTAGTCAGTGGGGATAGGACAATGGATGGGTAGGGCCCTGCCCTCATGGAGCTTACAGTCTAAGAGAAAGAAAGCAGATTATTTAAACCTCAATTATAAAACACTAGGATAAAAAAGCTGGTGGAAGAATACTGCCATGGTCTGAATGTCTGTGTGTTTCTCAAATTCATATGTTGAAACCTAGTCACCAATGTGAAGATATCAGGAAGTGGGGCTTTCGCGAGGTGATTAGATCATGAAGACGGATTCGTTCTCTTATAAAAGAGGCTCCAGAGAGCTGCCTTGACTCTTTTTACCAAGTAAAGATGCAGTAGGAAGATACCTTCCATGAAACAAGAAGTGGCCCCATATCAGACACCAAATCTGTTAGTGCCTTGATCTTCCTAGCTTCCAGAACTGTGGAAAATAAATCTCTGAGGTGTATAAGCCACCCAGTTTAAGGTATTTTATTATAGCCAAGCAAGAGGACTAAAACAGGCACTCTGTGGGCAAAGGAAGTGTCCTAATCCAGACTTAGAGGGTCAGGAAAGGGTTTCTGGAGGAAATGATGCCTATTCTGAGACTTGACGGTGAAGGGAGGAAAGAAGAAGAGTATTTCAAGAAAAAGGAAAAATAATTTCAAGCCTATTCAGTGAAAGAAAGTATAGGATGCTGGGGGATCCTTAAAAAGTTCAATGGACTGGATGTGGTGGCTCATGCCTGTAATGCCAACACTTTGGGATGCCAAGATGGGAGGACTGCTTGAGCCCAGGAGTTTGAGACCAACCTGGGGCAACACAGTGAGAAGCCGTCTCTACTAAAAATAAAAAAAATTGCTGAGTGTAATGGCATGCGCCTGTCGTCCCAGCTACTCAGAAGGCTGAGGTGGGAGGATCACTTGAGCCCAGGAGTTTGAGGCTGCAGTGGGCTGTGACCACACCACTGTACTCCAGCCTGGGTGGCAGAGTGAAACCATGTCTCAAAAAAGAAAATTTCAATGTAGCTAGAGCGGAGAGATAACACAGGTGATATGGGTCAAGGCCAGATGACGAAGGGTCCCAAAGATACTGCTAAGAACAATGGGTCATCTTGAAAGGACTTTACAAGAAAGACTTGGTGAGATTGACATTCTGTGCAGTAAAGACTTAACTCCTTGGGGTTGGGGAGTTCAAGCTCTGCAAAGGAGAGGCCAGTCCTTCCTATTCCAAAGGAAGGACTTTAGAATAGGAAGGACTGGCCCTTGGCTGGCTCCTGGAAGGAATATCTATATAACTTAGGGCCTTGGGCCATGCCTGGTAGTTTATGCTCACAATGGGATCTATGGTGACTGCCTGTTTGTGTTCAGCTGAGTCACACTGTATCAATTTAAGTCAGTCACATGGATGCTCCATGTCAATGTAACTGAGTCCCAAGAAAACCCTGGACAACAAGGCTCAGGTGAGTTTCTCTGGTTGGTGGTACACTGTGCATTGTCATACACCATTGCTGGGAGAACTGAGCACTGTTTGCATAACTCCACTGGGCGTGGACAGCTGGAAGCTCATGCCTGATCTCCCCTGGACATTGGCTTGTGCATCTTCTGCTTTGCAGATTTTAATCTGTATCCTTCCACGGTAATAAACCGTAACTGAGTTTCACAGCTTTCCTGGGTCCTGTGACCCCATTTAGCAAATCTTCAAACCTGAGAGTGGTCCTGGAGAACCTGACACATATTCTTCCAACCTTGAAGCTACTCCAGGACAGTAAGACCCCTGTTCTAGTTGCATCTCAAGAGAAAAGCAGTTCTCTCTCTGACAAACTTTCAGATGTCCTGCCTGCTTGCTGGCCACAGGACTTCAGGGGATGTGGAGATGGGCAAGACTGGTCTCTGTCTCCAAGCAGCTCAGAGTCTAGAGGGCAAGGCAGAAAGGAGATCAAAGACAGCGATCAGCACGCTGAGTGCTTTTACGGCAGAGCGGGCGATGGAGGGCCAGCGGGTTCATCCCTACCTTAAATTCTGGCCAGATATGGGGACAAGTCGCAGCACCCGGATCAGAGATTAAATGGATGAAGCTTGGGGGCAGTGGTGCTGTGTATCTCAGGGGAGAAGGAGGGGAAGTGGAGCCAATGCTGCGTGAGCCAGGATTGAATCCCAGAGAGAATTTTCTTTTCTTTTCTTTTTGAGACAGAGTCTTGCTCTGTCACTCAGGGGGGAGTGCAGTGGCTCAATCTTGGCTCATTACAACCACCACCTCCCCAGGCTCAAGCCATCCTCCTACCTCAGCCTCCCGAGTAGCTGGGATACAGGCATGTACCACCATGCCTGGCTAATTTTTGTATTTATTTATTTATTTATTTTGTAGAGACGAGGTTTTGCCACGTTGCCTAGTCTGGTCTCAAACTCTTGAGCTCAAGTGTTCTACCTGCCTCGGCCTCCCAAACTGCTGGGATTACAGGTGTGAGCCACCGTACCTGGCCAATAATTTTTTCCTAAAAGGCCAACTGAAGTTGTGTAGCATTTAAGCAGCCAGAGTGATTCTGAGGAATAAATGAGGCTCTTTGCCGACGTTGGCTAAAATCTCAAACACCACCCAAGGCAGCCTGTATCATACTCTCTAAATTCTCCACGCCACAACCCCTTTGCCCTGCCCTCCAGGGAGTACCCCTCGCAAATGTCACTGTTCTTCCTTTCCTCTCATACCATCTTCATTTAACAATCAAAAGAGCCAGTGCATGCCAACAGCTGTGCTGGATGCACCATTACTTATTTAATTTTTTAATTTAACTTTTATGTTTTAGAGGCAGGGTCTTGATCTGTCACCCAGGCTGGAGTGCACTGGCATGATCAGAAATCACTGCAGCCTTGAACTGTTCGGCTCAAGTGATCCTCCTGCCTCAGCCTGCTGAGTAGCTAGGACCAGAGGCATGCTTGCACCACCATGCACATATAAGTTATTTTATTTCATTTTTGCAGAGATGGGGGTCTTGCTATGTTTCCCAGGCTGGTCTCTAACTCCTGGCCTCAAGTGGTCCCCCTACCTCAGACTAACCAAGTGCTGGATTACAGGCATGAGAGGCATGAGTCATAGTTTTTGGCCACCTGCTCTTTTAAATAATCCACACAACAGACATCCATTTCTTTTTTTCCTTCTTTTTGAGATGAAGTCTTGCCCTGTCACCCAGGCTGGAGTGCAATGGTATGATCTCGGCTCATGGCAACCTCTGCTTCCTGGGTTCAAGTGATTCTCCTGCCTCAGCCTCCCAAGTAGCTGGGATTATAGGCGCGTGCCACGATGCCTGGTTAATTTTTTTCTATCTTTAGGAGAGACAGGGTTTCACGATGTTGGCCAGGCTGGTCTTGAACTCCTGACCTCGTGATCCACCTGCCTCGGCCTCCCCCAGTGCTGGGATTACAGACCTGAGCCACCATGCCTGGCTAATTTTTTCGATCTTTAGTAGAGACAGGGTTTCACTATGTTGGCCAGGCGGGTATCGAACCCCTGATCTCGTGATCTGCCCATCTCGGCCTCCCAAAGTGTTGGGATTACAGGCGTGAGCCACCGCAGTTGGCCCAGACATCTATTTCTAATGCAGTAAGCTGGGTAATAAGACTGACCCTCTTACTGAAGACGATAACAAATCCTGCATAAAATCTGAAGGGCCATGTTGAAGCACTAAAGGCCTGACAATTAGTAGTTATCAGCCCCAGATAAATAAGTGAAGTCAAGAATTTCGCAGCGGTAACCTGAGCATCTACCAGAGCATTAAAACTTTTGCCCTGAGGGCGTCTTTCTAACTCACAGAACTGCTGCTTTAAGATTTATTTATTTATTTAGAGACAGAGTCTCACTCTGTTGTCCATGCTGGAGTGCAGTGGTGTGATCTCGGCTCACTGCAACCTCTGCCTCCAGGGTTCAAGCAATTCTCCTACCTCAACCTCCTGAGTAGCTGAGACTACAGGTACATGCCAACACACCCAGCTAATTTTTGTATTTTTTTTTTTTTTTAGTAGAGATGGGGTTTCACCATATTGTCCAGGCTGGTCTCGAACTCTTGACCTCATGATCCACCCACCTTGGCCTCCCAAAGTGTTGGGATTATAGGCGTGAGCCACTGCACCCAGCTTGCTGTTTCAAGTTTTATGGCGGCCTGGGGAGCAGGGGTGGAGCAAAGTCCAGGGTACACATGTGTTAGAAAGTCTCAAAGGAGACCCCATTCCGCAAGTAGGGTGGGTCCCCCAGTAGGCTATCACTTTAAGGTAAAAAACCTGAAGTTAATTTACCCCCATCTTCCCATCCCCAGAGATTTTGAAGAAAGTTACTTTGGCACTTTGTAGAAAAGGAGAAAAGCAAAAGTCTTTGAGAAATTATAACCACAAGCTGGCTTTTCCAGACACCGATGACCTTAATTCTCAACACACTGACAGTCTAAAACTCTAAGATGGTCCTACACTGGGAGTGTCCCAGGCACCTGGAAAAAGTAAATGCAAATTGTCCATGGGGGATACATCTTCAATGTAGGCATCAATGAACTCCCGTCAACAGTGTTCCATGGAGGCCGGGTGCGGTGGCTCACACCTGTAATCCCAGCACTTGGGAGGCTTACGCAGGTGGATCACTTGAGGGCAGGAGTTCAAAAGCTGCCTGGCCAGTGTGGTGAAACCCTGTCTCTACTAAAAATACAAAAAAAATTAGTTGGGGGTGGTGCACACCTGTAATCCCAGCTACTTAGGAGGCTGAGGCAGGAGAATCACTTGGGCCTGGGAGGCTGAGGTTGCAGAGAGCTGAGATTGCACCACTGCACTCTGGAATGGACGACTGAGCAAGACTCTGTTTCACAACAAAACAAAACAAAACAAAGCCAATGTCTCATGGAAAATGAGCTTCACACAACCAAAGATAACAAGACAGTCAAGAAACCAAGGCACCTCATGAGAAACCATTGAAAACAAGAGACAGCGGGAAAAAAAGCCATAACAATTTTAGATGCTTAAGTTATGTGGACACCGATTATAAAATTGCTTTGTGTATTATTATTATTATTTTTAGATTTAGCCTTTTCTTTTGCATATTTAAGGAAATGTAAGACATGCTTGGAAACACCTATAGAACAATTCTCAAGTGGGGCGGTTATACCCTCCACGGCACATTTCATCTGGCAATGTCTGAGCCATTTTCGACTGTCACAACTGGGGAGGGGCTGCTACTGGCATTTAGTGGGGTGAGAGGCCAGGGATGCTCTAAGTGTCTTACAGTGCACAGGGTGGTGGCTCACAGCCAAGGATTATCTAGCCCAAAATGTCAACTGTGCCCAGGTTGAGAAATCCTGCTGTAGGGAGACAATACTACAAAAGATGAAGCAGGATTTGAACAGATCAGACAGAACTTGTAGGAAGAAAACAATTCCAATACTTGGACTTAAAAACACAGAGGGAGTGGTTAACAGGAGATTAGGCATAGCTAGAGAGGCAATTGGTAAGGTGGTGAGAGACAGGTACCATTATTCTCCTCATTTGACAAATAAGGAAACTGAGGCACACAGAGAGCCAGCCTCTTGCTTGCTGGGAAAGAAACCACAAATTGGCATCCACCTAACTCAAGATCTGTGCTGTTAAACACTCTGCCATTCTGTTTAAACCCAAGGGAATGGTTTCCTCTCCCTGCCTGAGTCTCTGAATGCCTTTCCCACTAGCTATTTTCTTTGGCAAAATATTTTGGGGAAAATAGAATTTGTCTAAAAACGCCTGACAGAAGAAAGGCACATTGTGTTGCATTAGCATGCAGGCAACAATGCCTAGAGAAAAAAAAGGCACAGCAATTTCCATCTCTAAAACATTTACCTTCCATTAAATCATTATGGCTACAGTTCGCAGCCAAGGGGCTTGGGAGTGTTTATCTTTACACAGATTCGGGGAAAATGGAAGAAACACACTGATAAAAGCATTCTCCCATGAATCCCTAGAAGCACGAATGCAGGGTCCAAGGCTGTCCCTAATTTGCAACCCCAGAGTCTTCAGCTACAGGGTCTCGAGCAAGTTACCTCCATCTTTATGCTTTGATCTCTCTCTCCGTAAAATGTGGATCATGAGCAACCAACCTTATAGGATTCTTTGCAAACATACAATGAGATGTGTATAAAGGGCATGGCACATAACAACTGCTCAATGCCACTGGTGATTACTTCTATTGGAGAGGCAGGAAAGCACAGTGGCAAAACAAAACAAAAAACCCACACACTCTGGGACCACACTCCTGGGTTTGAATTCCAGCTGTACTACTCAGTAGCTGTGTGACCCCTGGAAAGTTACTTAACCTCTCTGGGCATTGGTTTCCTCATAGGTAAAATGTGGATAATAACAGCTCCTATCTTTTTTTTTTTTTTTTTTGGAGATGGAGTTTCGCTCTTGTTGCCCAGGTTAGAGTGCAGTGGAGTGAGTCTAGGCTCACTGCAACCTCTGCCTCCTGGGTTCAAGTGATTCTCCTGCCTCAGCCTCCCAAGTAGCTGGGATTACAGGCATCTGCCACCAAGCCCAGCTAATTTTTGTATTTTTAGTAGAGACGGGATTTCACCATGTTGGTCAGGCTGGTCTTGAACTCCTGATCTCAGGTGATCTGCCCATCTTGGCCTCCCAAAGTGCTGGGATCACAGGCGTAAGCCACTGTGCCTGGCAACAGCTCTTATCTTACAGGCTCTTTAGAAGATTAAATGGGTTAGTATTTCTAAAGGGCTCATAGTAAATGCTAGTTGTTACTCTCATCACAATGTACGTGGATTATCAGCCTGTTGAGTGCAGCGCAGTTGAACTGAAGTTTCACAAGGGCAGAAAGCAGGCCTGTCTTGTTGATCACTGTGCCATCAGAGCCAGCACATAGTAGAAACTCAGTGAGGAATTTCTGAATGAATGAAATATTTCCTTTTTACCTCCCAATACCATCCCCAATGACTACCATTTGCTGAGAATCTACCCTGGAGCAGGCCCCCTAGTGGGCACATTACTTCAATCATCTCCTCACATCCTCACAGCAACTGTGAGAGACAGGTGGCATCGTTCCATTTCACAGATAAAGAAACTGCAGGTCAGAGTGGCCCCTCAGCCTATGAGTGGAAAAGCCAGAATTTTCGCCGTGTTCACCGGGATTCCCAAATCCAAATACTCAGCTACTTTCTGCCACCAGAGTCTTTCCATCAACCTGAGATCCACTCTCATGGACCCCACAGCCAACTCACATAGACCATGAGAGCCTTGCAGGCCTGTATTTCTTTGCTTCTACCGTATGTTCTCCCTGCTTCTTCTTACTGAAGAACGTCCGCAGTTCAATGCCTCAGTTTCCCTACTCATAAAAGGAGGACAGTAACCGTGGTGTTCTCAGAATGCCCTTGAGGGCGGCACAGGTGAATCGTGCCTCAAACAGAGTGAGCCTCCGCAAATGAACAGCCTCTCTACCACTTGCCTATGGATTCCACCCATCACCCTAACCCTTGGGCACACATCTTTAGATCTGCTGACCACCTCCTGGGCTGGGTCTCACTGCTCTGCCCATTAGCGTTACTTTGCTCAAGCTGATTTGTCTGTCGTTTCTCCCCGTCAGCCTCTATCACTGTGCGTACACACACACACACACACACACTCACACCCCTTTCTCTCTCTTCTTGCAGCCTCTTCAGCCACTAAAATTAGCTCCATCTCTAGTCCACAGCCCCAGCACGCCTGTCCTGGTTTCTCTGGGCTCCCAGCCACTTGCGATATTGTGTCTTAGATGCCACACGCTGCCTGCCTGATGTCACAGCCGCTTCGTAAAACAAGGGGTATTTTGAGATACTGGAGGGGGTGGGAGCGGGGGGAAGGGAGGGATTTCACACATCTTCCTCCTGGGGTGTTTTTTTAAAATGCTGACACAAGAGATGTGTGCCCCCCACTGTGCCCCTCACCCTATTTTTAGTTTCAAAGTGTCCAAAAAAACAAAAAAAAAAACAAACAAAAAAAGAACTTCAGAGCCAATGAGACCTCCAAGAACCCCAGTGGGTCAAATGTTGATTTTTTAAAAATTCCAGGCCAGTGCGGTGACTCACGCCTGTAATCCCAGCACTTTGGGAGGCGGAGGCGGGTGGATCACGAGGTCAGGAGATCGAGACCATCCCGGTTAACACGGTGGAACCCCGTCTCTACTAAAAATACAAAAAATTAGCTGGGTGTCGTGGCGCATGCCTGCAGTCCCAGCTACTCGTGAGGCTGAGGCAGGAGAATCGCTTGAACCCGGGAGGCGGAGGTTCCAGTGAGCTGAGATCACGCCACTGCACTCCAGCCTGGGCAACAAGAGCGAAACTCCATCTCAAAAAAAAAAAAAAAAAAAAAATTCACTTCTGGGTATATATGCAAAAGAACTGAAAGCAGGGACTCGGCTATTTGTACACACAGGTTCACAGCAGCGTGATTTACAATATCCAAAAGGTGGAAGCCAAGTGCCCATAGATGGATGAACGGATAATATACAAAGCGTGGTCCATCCACACCATGGAATACGCTTCGGCCCGGAAAGGAAGGACATTCTGACTCATGCCGCAACATGGATGAGACTACAGGACATTCTGCTCCGCAAAACAAATCAGTCACAAAGAGACAAATACCGCATGACTCTACTCACAGGGGACGCCCAAGGCGGCCAGATCCACAGAGACAGAACGCACAATGGCGGGTGCCGGGGCTGCGGGCGTGAGAGTTTCCTTGGGGTAGAGTTTCAGTTTTGCAAGATGCAAAAGTTCTGGGGAAGGACGGCGGTCCTGGCTGCACAACAATGTGAGTGCACTTAACGCCGCTGAATTTTATGATACGCGTATTTTACCACAATGAAATTATTATGTTTTTTAAGATGGAGTTTCACTCTTGTTGCCCAGGCTGGAGTGCAGTGGCACGATCTCCGCTCACTGCAATCTCCGCCTTCTGGGTTCAAGCGATTCTCCTGCCTCAGCCACCCGAGTAGCTGGGATTACAGGCATGCACCACCACAGCTGGCTAATTTTTGTATTTTTAGTAGAGACAGGGTTTCATCACGTTGGCCAGGCTGGTCTCGAACTCCTGGCCTCAGGTGATCTGCCCACCTCAGCCTCCTAAAGTGCTGGGATTACGGGGATGAGTCACCGGAAGAACAATGAAACAAACAGGTCAGGAGGAGACAGAGGTGGGCCCGTTACCACCAAGTCACGGCAGGGTCTTGATGCCCCTGGAAGATTTTACTGGGACAATTCATACTACAAATTATTTAGTGAACACCTACTATGTGGCAGGCTGTGTTCTAGGCTCTGGGGGAACAGCAGTGAACAAAACAGACTAAAGTCCCTGCTCTCATGGAGCTGGCATTCTAGTGGGGGTGGAGGATTGAAAATCACCAATAAGCAAGTAAATATGCCTTGGTAAATGCTCCTCAGGGGTGTAGAGTGAAATTAAGTCTAGAACGGGGAGCAGGGTGGCACAGTTCGGGTAGGGCAATTACACGTTACAAGGATATTTGAGCAAAGACCCAAAGAGAGTGAGAGGGAGAATCCAAGAGGGTATCTAGGGGAAGCATGTTCCAGGCAGAGGGAACAGCCTGTGCAAAGGCCCTGAGGCTGGAGAGTGCTTGGTGCATAAGGGACAGCAGGGAACCTGTGCAGCTGAAGCCAAGTGAGCAGAGAGGAGAATGGGAATAGAGGGGTGCAAGGAGGTCACAGGGGCAGAGTTTGTGGGTCTCTGCAAGGAGAACTTGGGCTTTTTCTGAGTGAGCAGAGAGCTAGGTCCTGACTCAGGTGCTCACAGGCGCCCTCTGGCTGCTGTGTGGGGAACAGTCCTGGGGTGGGGCAAGGGCGGAAGTTGAGACCAGACTGAGGGCAGCCGGTTTCGTCCAAGTCAGCAAGGATGGGGGCTGGACCAAGGTGGGCCTGTGAAGGTGGTGAGAGGTGAGTGGTGAATTCTGGGTAGATTCTGAAGATAGAGCCAATAAGATGTGCTAACAGGTTGAATGCAGGGGGTGGAGAAAAAGAGGCAGACAGGAAGATCTGGAGGTCTGAGGACAGAGCACTGGTAGGTGTAGCCACCTTTACCTAAATAGAGAATACGTAGGGAGGAGCAGGTCTGGGTGGCGCCGGTCCTTTGGCGGGGTGTACTCCATCTAACACCTCAAAGTCAGCTGCACACCCATGTTCATGACAGCACTATTCACAACAGCCAAGATATGGGAACAACCCAAATGTCCATCAATGGAGAAATGGATAAAGAAAATGTAGTGTGTGTATATACACAATGAAATGCCATTCAGTCTTTAAAAAGGAGGAAATGTCATCTTTTGTGACAACGTGCATGAACCTGAAGGACATTATACAAAGTGAAACAAGCCAGACACAGAAACACAGATGCTGCACAATCTTGCTTATACTTGAGATTTAAAAGATTTGAGGCCAGGCACAGTGGCTCACGTCTGTAATCTCAGAACTTTGGGAGGCTGAGGTGGGTGGATCGCTTGAGGTCGGGAGTTTGAGACCAGCCTGACCAACATGGAGAAACCCCATTTCTACTGAAAATACAAGAATTAGCTGGGTGTGGTGGCGTGTACCTGTAATCCCAGCTACTCAGGAGGCTGAGGTTGGAGAATCACTTGAACCCGGGAGGCAGAGGTTGCAGTGAGCTGAGATGGTGCCACTGCACTCCAGCCTGGTGACAGAGAGAGACTCCATCTCAAAAATAAATAAATAAAATTAAAACAAATAAAAAATTTGAACCCACGGAAGCAGAGAGAATGGTGGGAACCAGGGACTGGTGGTGGAGGGATTGGGGAGATACGGGTCAAAGGACGCAAAGTTTCAGTCAGACAGAAGGAATAAGTTTCAGAGATCTTCTGCACAGCATGGCGACCACAATTAATGATAATGTATTGTATGTTTCAACGTACCATACAACATAATGTAATATACAATGTAAGGCATTGTATATTTCAAAATTGCTAAAAGAGTAGATTTTAAATGTTCTCATCACAAAAAATAAGTATGTGAGATAGTAGATATATTAATTAGCTTGATTTAATCATTTGAAAATGTAAACACAGATTATCACATTGTAACCCATGAATATATACAATTAATTTGTCAGTTAAAAAAAAAGTCAGGCTGGGTGCAGTGGCTCAGGTCTGTAATCCCAGCACTTTGGGAGGCTGAGGCAGGAGGATTGCTTGAGGCCAGGAGTTTGAGATCAGCTTGGGCAACATTGCAAGACGTCACCTCTACATAAAAATTTAAAGATGAGACAAGCATCATGGCATGTGCTCGTAATCCGTGCTACTCAGGAGGCTGATGTGGGAGGTTAGCTGAGGCTCAGAGAGACAACAGGTTTGCTAGGGGTCAGCAGAGCAGCAGAGGTGGGCAGGAAAGGTGCTCTGCCAGCCTGTCCTCATTTTCCCAGATGTACACTGGGGACAATGACAGCACCTACCAAGAAAAATGTGCCTGGAGGATTAAATGAGATAATTTACTCAAGATGTTGAGAATAGCAATAGGTGCAAACTGTCAAAGAACGTCGCTGTTTATCGTAACTCCCTCAGGTCACACAGCTGGGCACTGGGGAAGCCCATGACTGTCTGACTGCAGGGTCCAGCTCCTTATTACGGAGATTTGCTGTTGAACCTACAATTTAAAAACATACAAGGCTTTGCCTGTTTTTTGTTTGTTTTTGTTTTAAGATGGAGTCTCACTCCACTCTGTCATCCAGGCTGGAGTGCAGTGGCATGATCTCAGCTCACTGCAACCTCCACTTCCCTGGTTCAAGTGATTCTCCTGCCTCAGCCTGCCGTGTAACTGAGACTACAGGCATGCGCCACCACGCCTAGCTAATTTTTGTATTTTTAGTAGAGATGGGGTCTCACCATGTTGGCCAGGCTGGTCTCAAACTCCAGACCTCAAGTGATCTGCCCGCCTTGGCCTCCTGAAGTGTTGGGATTAGAGAGAGGCATGAGCCACTGTGCCTGGCCTGCCTTTGCTGTGTCTTTAGAAGGGACAAGGGAATGGAAAATCAGGGACTGTTCCCCCAGCCTCCTGCTTTTTTGAAGCTCTCACCATTCCTGGTGCCCAAGGCTTCCCACATCGTCCCCTTGGCTGGCATAGCCGCTGGGGTGAGTGTGATTCTGAGGTTGGGGCTTTTTGAATTCCCTGTTTGCAAGTGAGAGAGGAACCTTGGCTGCTACTGAATCCACCCAGAGCAGGCTGGGCAGTCTGTTTTTCTCCTCCTACTACAGAACAACAGGACTGGAATTGAGCATGGCTCTTCTTCCTTCTATCCATCCCCTAGCAATGTCTGGGCAAGCCTAACAAAAGCCACGAAGCATGTACCATCAGATATGAATTCATTCATTCATTCACTCATTCATTCATTCACTCACTCACTCACCCATTTATGCATTTCATAGATTTTTACTGAACCCCATTCTCAAGTTATCCATGAGGCTCTGGTGTTCCGCCTTTACCCATCAGCGGAAGGAGGAAGATGATTAACCAAATAGACAACACTGAGGATTCACAATGATGCCATCAGATGGCCACAAAGAGGGGACCTAAACAGGTATCACAGTGGGCATGAGGTGGGGAGGTCAGGGAAGGCTTCCTGGAGGAAGAGACAATATCAGTAAACATGTATTTCCTTGAGGCCTCAGAGTGCCCCCTTGGCACCTTAGTCCCTCTTCAAGGCCCCTGGACTGTCCCTGCAAGGCAGCAAACAATGAGTACATGTGAGGCACAATAGGGAAACCTTCTTTCAGGTTGGCTAGTGCCCCTGCCACCTGGAGGTTAAATACTTTAAGTATCACGTCTGAGTAAGAATTAAGCAGCTACAAAGGAGAGAGCGTATTTCAGACACAGGCACACAGCAGGTGCAAAGTCCCTGGGGTGAGTGAGCAGAAGCTGGTGGAGAAGGCAGGTGTCCCTTTCCCCATTTTCTCCCTCTAAAATTTTACAGTGGACAGAAGGATGCTTGGTTCTGTAGTGGGGCAGAGCTGTGTCCAAATCCTGGCTCTAGCACTTGTTATCTGTGTGATTTTGGACATGTGACTTCCCCTGTCTGAGCCTTGTTTTCTCTATCTGTGTTAAGCTTCATGGATCTGTGGGGAGGCTTGAAGGTGATACGCTATGTAAAGGATCTAAGACCCAGCAGCTGCTCAGTTCATGCTCTCTGAAGCTGATCTCTACACCTGGCCTCGGTTTCCACAAACCTGGCACTGCAGAAGGGAAGAGAGGTGGAGGCAGCTAAGAAAAAAAAGAGGGGACCAGGCGCAGTGGCTCACGCTTGTAGTCCCAGCACTTTGAAAGGCCAAGGCGGGAGGATCACCTGAGGTCAGCAGTTTGAGACCAGCCTGGCCAACATGGAGAAACCCCGTCTCTATTAAAAATACAAAAATTAGCCCGACGTGGTGGCATGCACCTGTAATCCCAGCTACTCGGGAGGCTGAGGTGGGAGAATCGCTTGAACACAGGAGGCAGAGGTTGCAGTGAGCCGAGATTGCGTCACTGCACTCCAGCCTGGACAACGAGAGTGAAACTCCGTTTCAAAAATCAAACAAACAAGAAGAGACAGAAACAAAAAGAGTTGAGGCAGGAGGGAGAAGAGTTAAAGTCTCCACATGGATGCCCACCAGCCTGGCCTCTGCCCCGACCTTAGCCAGTGGAATCAGAGCCAGGTTTCCATCCAGCTCTAATCGGGAGTGGGTCATACTTCAACAAACAAAATCAAAAGCCCCAGTGGACAGAGGGAGCCAGGCTGCATGGCTGTGCATGTTAGCACGGCAGACAAGAAATCTCTTCCCTTGCACTCCAACCACCTGTGAGGGTTCAGAACTCAGATATCACAGTGACATTTGATTAAAAATTGGAAGCACCTGAGGAGGCTGTGTAATCATTCCCACTTTTCATTCCAGCTTGCTGTATGATGGGCCCCATGCTCTTAGCAGAGTTTTTGCGGACATATTTTCCTCCTTTTCACTGTGCAAGTGACACAGTAATGACATGTCATCTACATTTATTGCTAAGGGTCAGGGGTGGAAAGGAAGGGGAAAGTGTGCTCCGTGGCCCACAGAGGTCAGGGCAGAAAACCTCAGGGATCAGGAATTGGGACCCAGTGGCCCCAGGTGAATACCAGATGGGGTCTGTTGCTCCATTCCTTGAATCTGGACCAGCCTCATTGCTTGCTTTGGACAACAGTGGCCCACATGATGGTGTGCCATTCCTGAGACTAGCCCTTAAGAAGGCCGAACACTTCCTCCTTCTCTTAGAATCCCACTGCTGCCATGTGAACTAGCTCAGGCTAGCCTGTTGGAGGATGAAAGACCGCAGGGAACAGACCAGACTCATTCCGGCCGAGGTCATCCTAGGCCAGTCTGCAGCCAGCCAACAGCCAAACAGAAGAGCCACCCAGTTGACCCACGGCTGACCAAAGATGCATGAATGAGCTCAACTGAGACCAGATAAAGCACCTAACTGGGCCCAGCCTAAACTGCCACCCTTCAGAATCATGAGCTAAATAAATGCTTGTCATTATAAGCCACTGGGTCTTGGGAATTGTTTGTTACATAGCAGTAATATGGCAATATGTAACTGATGCAAAGGAGCATACAGAAGAGGTAAATAGGAGGTACACTAAGACAGAGTTTTAAAATAAAATGTCCTTACTTTATTTTGAGACATGGTCTCACTCTGTGGCCCAGGCTGGAGTGCAGTGGTGAAATCATGGCTCCATGTAAACTCAAATCCTGGGCTCAAGTGATCTTCCCAAGTAGCAAGGACTACAGCCATGCACCACCATGCCTGGCTAATTAAAAAAAAATTCTTTTTAATAGAGACAGGGTCTTGTTATGTTGCTCAGGCTGGTCTCAAATTCCTGGCCTCAAGCAATCCTCCTGCCTCAGCCTCCCAAAGTGCTGGGATTACAGGAATGAGCCATCACTCCCATCCTTGATTTTCAATGTACCCTCTAACCATATGTAAAATCAAAAGTTAGAAGTCTCCAGAACTGCAGAAAAGCGAAATACTTTCCTAAGCACTCTTGGAGTTAGATGTGACAAATTTCTGGTCAATGAGATATAAGTAGAAGTTTTACAAACGGTTTCCAGGAAAGCTTTTATTCCACTTGACACAAACCGGCAGAGCTGGATGCGGCCATTCCATCCCTGCTTCCTCCTGCCGTGAGTATGGATGTAATGCATGGAGCTCCAGCAACCGTTTTGTAACTATGAGGTAAAGGTCAAGAAAAATCACAACGATGCTAGCCAATCCCAACCAAGGGCCACTCTGGACTGTTTGTAACATAAAAACGATAAGCCCCTGTGTTTTTTAAGCCCCTGCAAGTTGGATTTTCTGTTACTTGCTGCCAAATGCACTCCTAATACATCCTCAAATGTTTCCTCACTTCTGAACCACGCGTGACTCCACAATGGGAATACAGGAACCACACTTCTTCCCTTTTCAGGCATGAACACACAGGATGCTGTGCCATCTCCTACGTCGAGCTTATCCAGCTGAGGCAGTTCTCACTTCACGGTGAGACAAACCTGGTTTGTTCATTCCTCTTTCTGAAACCAACTTTACCCATCAACCTCAGCCAAAGACAATACCAAATGTTCCTAATGCATCACCACTCCCAGATCCTGGATCCCACCTGGATCCTGCTTGCCTCTTCTGTTTTGAACTTCCATGCCTTTAACGCACTCTGATGATCTGCTCCTCCCTGCACAGAAACCCTGCAATCCACTGAGTCAGGAAGGAGAGCGAATTCTTCGTCTCCAGAACATCAATGGAGATGAAACTTCGCAAAATACTAAGGCTGCGCTTTCAGTTGCCCCTCATTTATCCCTTCCGTATACAGCAGTTCATTGGTTGCACTTCCTATTTTGGGTTAATAGGGTGAAACTTCCTTCCTTTTTGTTGCTGAGATGAACAGACCCTCCAAATGCTTCACCAGGAAACTTAGGCAATTAAATCACAATTCAGGGCAGGGTTAGATGACTGCAGGGATGAGGCACCTACAGTCGATGCTGTGTCTGTATCCTGCCTGCACTGCTCACTGCCAACACGTCATTCTTGCCACAAAAACACGCTTAGTCCAAATTCAGGGAAAGCCATAAGAGTCCATGTACCCAGAAGGATTCCCAGAAGGAGAGCTCATGTCCCCAGAAGGATTCCCCCATTCCACCTTCCTTGTTCAGGTGGGCTGGCTCTGAAAGGCGTGTTCACAACCTCCCAAAGTTCCCCAGATGGCTTAAGCACTAGCTTCCCACAGCTGTAACTCATCTGCAAATGCAAAATTTATGAGTTACTTTTTTTTTTTTTTTTTTTTGAGACAGAGTCTTGTTCTGTTGCTCAGGCTGGAGTGCAGTGGCACCATCTCGGCTCACTGCAACCACTGCCTCCCAGGTTCAAGCAATTCTCCTGCCTCAGCCTCCTGAGTAGCTGGGATTACAGGTGCGTGTTGCTGCACCCCACTAACTTTTGTATTTTGAGGAGAGATGGGGTTTCACCATGCTGGCCAGGCTGGTCTCGAACTCCTGACCTCAGGTGATCTGCCTGTCTCGGCCTCCCAAAGTACTGGGATTACAGGCATGAGCCACTGTGCCTGGCTTTCTCTTTCCCTTCTTACTGTCCTGTTCCCATTTCCTGGTGTTGCCAAACAAACTACTTGCCCTCAAATCTCTGTTTCAGAATCAGTCTGGGTTCTTAATTGCAAAACCAAACACTGACCGGCTATCTTAGGCATAAAAGGGATTTTTAGGAAGCTCAGATAATCAACAGGGGACCAGAAGAGGGGGTTTGGAAAATGGGCAGGAACAATGTAGCCAGCCTGACTTTCTCCTGCAGCAGGCTGCCATGAAAGAATCCAGACCATCACGTTTGGATCACTTGGTCCATTTTCAAACTCCTGGTTAGGAAAACACATGACTGATTGAGTTTTTTGGTTGTTTTTTTTTGCGATAGAGTCTTGCCCTGTTGCCCAGGCTGGGCTGGAGTACAGTGGCACTATCACAGCTCACTGCAGCCTTGACCTCCTGGGCTCAAGCAATCCTCCTGCCCAGCCTCCTGAGTAGCTGGGACTACAAACCTCTGCTACCACCCCCAGTTAATTAAAAAATTTTTTTGGCTGGATGCAGATCACGAGGTCAAGAGATCGAGACCATCCTGGCCACCATGGTGAAACCCCGTCTCTACTAAAAGTACAAAAAATTAGCCAGGCATGGTGGTGCATGCCTGTAGTCCCAGCTTCTCGGGAGGCTGGGCAGGAGGATTGCTTGAAACTGGAAAACGGAAGTTGCAGTGAGCCGGGATCACACCACTGCACTCCAGTCTGGTAATAGAGCAAGATTCTGTCTCAAAAAAAAATTTTTTTTTAGAGATAGGGGGGTCTCACTATGTTGCCCAATCTGGTCTCCAACTCCCGGGCTTGGCTCAAGCTATCCTCCCATGTTGGCATTCCAAAGTGCTGGGATTACAGGTGTGAGCCCCTGTGCCCGGCTCTGGCTCTGAGTTTAAATCATATGCCCTGACTACCAGGGGATGGGGAGAGGATGGATCCCTTTCACCTTCAACTTATAAAAGAGTGTGGGTCCCATGAACCAGCAGTACTATATACAAGAGGATTCTCCCTAAATTGGAAAAGAAGGTCAGATATTGGGAACCCAATTAATAATAGCAAATGTTCTCTACAGGTAACTAACTGGTCTATGGAACTGGGCCTGGAGAAGTAGTAATAATTATTATTAGTCTTGCAGGAGCTAATATAATCGAGCACTTCTTCTGTGCCAGTTTCTGCTCTAAATGCCTTATATGTATCTCATTGACTTTTACCTTTTCAGGTAGGTGCAATTATTATTCCCATTCCCCAGATGAGGAAACTGAGGTCCAGTGGACTATATCACTTTCTCCTTCTTCAGACTGCCCATGGGTAAATAACATCCATAAACCCAGCCCAGCATGTGTCAGACATTAACCAAGGAACCATGAAGACAACTCCATAAGGTGGGAGCATTTTGTTGTTGTTGTTGTTTTGTTTCGTTTGCTTGTTTGAGACAGGGTCTCACTCTGTTGCCCAGGTGGACTGCAGTGGTGCGATCAACGCTCACTGCAGCCTCGACCTCCTGGGCTCAAGTGATTCTCCCACCTCAGCCTCCTGAATAGCTGGGATTGCAGGCACACACAGATAATTTTTGCTTTGTTTTGTTTTTGTAGAGATGAAGTTTCACCATGTTGCCCAGAATGGCCTCAAAGTCCTGAGTTCAAGCAATCCACCCTCCTCGGCTTCCCAAAGCATTGGGATTACAAGCGTGAGCCACTGCGTCCCGCCAAGTCAGGGAATGTTACTACTCTCACTTTCCAGATGAAGAAATGGAAGATTCAGGGAGATGCAGTAACTTGCTCAAGGTCACACAGCTTGGAAACAGTGAAGTCAGGCTGGAAATCTACACTAACCCCAAAGCCCAAGTCTTAACCACTTTGCTTCCTTCCACGTCTGTGTAGACTGGCTGTCCTCATTTAGAGATGCCTGCATAAGAAGCAGCTGGGTTGCAAAAGAACATTAAAAAATTATTTTTTTAAGACAGTCTCATTCTGTTTGCCAGGCATGGTGGCTTATGCCTGTAATCCCAGCACTTTGAGAGGCTAAGGCAGGTGGGTCACTGAGGTCAGGAGTTTGAGATCCGCCTGACCAACATGGTGAAACCTCGTCTCTACTAAAAATGTAAAAGTTAGCCAGGCATGGTGGTGCGTGCCTGTAATCCCAGCTACTTGGGAGGCTGAGGTGGGAATGCTTGAACACAGGAGGTGAAGGCTTCAGTGAGCCGAGATCGTGCCATTGCACTCCAGCTTGGGCAACAGAGTGAGACCCTGTCCTAAGAAAAAAAGAAAAGAAAAAAAGAGTCTCGCTTTGTTGTGAGTACGGTGGCGCGATCTTGGCCTCCCGGCCTCAAGCGGCCCGCCAGGCAGCCGCCTCCCTGCCCTGGTGAGAGGAGAGGACTCATTAGGGATGCAAACTGTAGAGGCAGTGGACAGATACCCCTTGGAGGCAGGCTGGCATTTCTCATAGCAATTCAAGAGAACAAGACCTCAGTCGGCCCCCCAAACCTGCAGAGAGATGGAAGGCAAGGTCTTCTCTAGCCCCACAGGGAAAATGGCCAAGAAGCTCAGTATGGAACAAGGTCACCTGGCCATCTGGCCTTTGCTCAGTCCCTCTCCACCCCAGCTGGAGGCAGAGGGAGGGAAGAGAACATTTCAGCACAATACGGTGTGCTGAGAGCTGTCCAGGGTGCTGAAACCTGTAACCCACTAAGCTTCCAACGTTTGCTCCTTGAGTTTGCGTGCAGTCTTCTGAAAGCAGACTCCAAGGCAAGAACTGGGGTCCAGTGGTTAATTTAGGAGGTGATCCAAGGAGTTACAAGGGAAGAATGAGGAAGAGAGAGATTGGAAAAGGGGGCACTAGTTAATGGATTTTATGGTGAACCACTAGGATTCAATTTCACTGAGGAGCCTCTATGATGCTGTATAACATATTTCCATGTTTTCCCACTGAGCAAAGGGGAAGCCAGGGTGTTTCCACACCAAATTCTAGCTCACTGGTTGAGGGATGCTCCCGAGGTTGTTAAGCGTCTTGTGTGGGGGCTGAGCAAACTCTGTGATGCCAGAGATGGCCCTCCAACAGAAATGTAGAGAGAGAGAGAGATGGGAGTGTACCAAGAGGTTAGCTTGCATAGGAACTGACCACTGAAGCTGGAGGTGAACTTAGAGGTAAGCTAGGTAAATAACGGATGGAGAATCTGTAGCATCTACCACATGCCCCCTCCCCCCACCTCACAAAAAGAATTTAGGTTTTGTTCCTTCAGTTCATCAACTTTCATGTGTGATGCAAACCCTAGGAGGAAGACACTAGTTTTACTCCCTTTTTCCAGGTGAGAACACTGAGGTTGAGTGAGTTCAACTCACATTCCCAGTGTCACAGAGGAAAGAGCTTCCTCTGACTCTGAAGTCCAGGTCTTAACCACGGTGGTCGGCCAATCTCTCATTTCTTGAAATCTCTTCTGCTCCTGTTTTCTCCCAGCCAAACTGGAACCCAAGATCGGGGAGGGGAAGGAAGGATCACCCTGACTTTCCATGCCAGAGAGCACACATTCTCAACTTTATTTTTGCCTTGGCAAACCTGACCTTAGGGAAATAGCGTAGGATTCAAGAAAACAGTTTCTAGATCCAGATCTGCCTTAGTTCAAATCTTGGGTCCACCGCTTATGAGAGAGATGCTCTGGTTTGAGTATTTCAAATCTTCCAAAACTCGTGTTGAAATGTGTTTTATATTATTATTTTTTGACACAGGGTCTCACTCTGCCACCCAGGGTGGAGTGCAGTGGTATGTGTACATTATAAGTCATGCAGCCTTGACCTTGAACTTCCCAGTCTTCATAACTGTAAGAAATAAGTCGCTTTTCTTTATAAATTATTCAGTTTCAGGTGTTTTAAGCAACAGAAAACAAACTAAAACAGTAGGTATTTAGTGCCTTTGAGCCTCAGTTGCTCCATTTGTAAATGGGGATAATAATATTTATTTAACCTCGAGGGTTATAAGAATTTTATTTCTATTTTTACTTTTAGAGACAGTCTTGCTCTGTCACCCAGGCTGGAGTGCCGGAGTGTGATCATAGTTCACTTCAGCCTCAAATTCCTGGGCTCAAGCAATCCTCCTGCCTCAGCCTCCTCATTAGCTGACACTATAGGCATGTGCCACCATACCTGGCTAACTTAAAAATAAAGTTTTTATAGAGACAAGATCTTGCCATGCTGCACAGGCTGGTCTCAAACTCCTAGGCTCAAGTGATCCTCCTGACTTGGCCTCCCAAAGTGCTGAGATTATAGGTGGGTGCCTATGTATGTACATAGTATATCACGTTGTAAGCACATCCTAAATTTTAGTTTGCCAATGTTACCAGTGTTGTTAATAACAGGTATCACATTCCTAAGGACACTGGGTGGACCAGTGTTATCCTAGGTTTAGAGAAGTGTCCTAGCAGAGTGGTTGAGATCCTGATCAATCCCTTACCAGCTGTGTGACCCCTTTGCAAACAGCTTAACCTCTCTGAGCCTCAGATTCATCTGTGCAAAGGCTAGTGAGGCTACATGTGATAATGCACATAAAACTCTTAATGTAGTGCCTGGCACACAGTACATACTCAATAAATGATAAGAATAACAACCATCGCAGCTAACGTCATTATTATCAGTGTCACTGCTGGTGTTGTTGGAAGATGGAAGGAACTAGCTCCTGCTGCTAGGAAGTGATGTGGTTCCTGGTGAAACACAGTCCAGCAAATATCATGACAATGAAATGCTTTGAACAATAAAAAGATCGATGCTCTCTCAATGGTATAACTCATGGAGAATGACTAAAAGCATTTGTGTCACAGTGGGGAATCCTTTTGATACCACGGATGACTGATCTGCAGAGGGGAGAAATTACTGCAGAGAGACATTAAAATAAAATGTGGCTGTTATTTATAGGAACTGTTGTTGGTCTCACGAGTTAGAATGCTGGTTGTGTTTTGTTGTTTTTGGAATGCTGTTTACATGAGAAGGCAACTCAGAGAAGTTGCATGGGGCAGGGGTGAAGAAAGGTTAAGAGACAACTACATGTATTTATTCGATTAATCACAAAGGAGAGAGGACATGAGAGGTATATAGTCAAGACACTGACACCTCTGAGACTTGGTTTCTTCAACTATCTAATACAAAGCGATGGAGCTGGGATTATTCTCTGAGGATTCCTTTCTAATTCTCTGGAAAAAAAGGCCACAGGCTAGTCAGGGAGCAGGAGGAAGGAAGAGAGAGCTGGGCTCTAGTGGCAGAATCCGAGGAGTGATATTAAGCATTTATGCCACTCCCATTGCCCACAAAGCCAGGGTTCCAGGCTCTGTGACATGAAGACACCTTTTTTTTTTTTTTTTTTTTGAGACAGAGTCTCACTCAGTTGCCAGGCACCAGGCTGCAGTTCAGGGACACGATATCGGCTCACTGCAACCTCCGCCTCCCAGGTTCAAGCAATTCTCCTGCCTCAGCCTCCTGGGTAGCTGGGACTACAGGCATATGCCACCATACTTAGCTAATTTTTTTGTATTTTTAGTAGAGATGGGGTTTCACCATGTTGGCCAGTATGGTCTTGATCTCTTGACCTTGTGATCTACCTGCCTCAGCCTCCCAAAGTGCGGGGGTTACAGGCGTGAGCCACTGCGCCCAGCCTGAAGACACCATCTTACTCTAGAAGACCTTTGTCACCATCTCTGCATGACTTTGGGCAAACTACTTCACCTCTTTGTGAGTAGAACAGAAGGGCTGAACTAGCCAGAGTCCATGGAGCCTTAAAATTCACTGATGCTAAAAAGACCCAAAACAACATCTTTCCCTGCTGGTCCCTGTGCAGGTGCATCTTTTCCTCGCCTCCAATCTTCAACAAAACGGCCCAAAGCCTGAGAGAGTTTATAGACCCTTCTAAAAAGGAAGGTTCGTTTTCACAGAGTCACAAAATGTCAGAGCTGGCAAAGACCCAGAGCTTCTCTCTGTCTTCTATGTCATCTGATGTTCAGGGCATCTGCCATAGACTTCTGGACTATCTGACTATCTCTATCAGTGGGTTGGTCCCATCTCCTTAAACAGCTTAGTAAATTTCCCAGAACACTCATTATCAGAAGTGTTACCATTTTGCAGCTTAACAGCCATTATTTTACTGAGCATTTATTATGTGCCAGGTACAGTGCCAACCATGTGAATAAAAAAAGAAAAAAAACCCAATTGTGTTTACCCCCTTCTCTGGGGAGGTTCACAGTCTCTTTTCTTCACATGCACAATTTGTGTTATTTGATCCCTTTGATATTTATATATATTTGAACATTACAGTAAAAGCACTGTCATCTGAGACATACAGCCAAGCTTCTGAAATCTTTCTCTTACACATTTTAAGTTTCGTAATCCGAACACAAATACAATAAAAATATGCCTTACAAGAGTTTGACAAAATTACAAAGTGAGGATTTCTCTGAGGCTCTGAGCTACAAAGAACAAACAGATATCCATGGGTAAGATCTCTTCCACCAAAGTTCACCCAAGAAGAAGGCAAACACCTTGGCAGTCCACAAAAAAAAAATGAATGATGTTTTAACGCTGTGGTTTGCTTCAGGAATCTGAGAGGACAAGAGATTAATCAGAAAGTACTCATTGGGCTGGGCATGGTGGCTCACGCCTGTAATCCCAGCACTTTGGGAGGCTGAGGTGGGGATATCACCTGAGGTCAGGAGTTCAAGATCAGCCTGGCTAGTATGGTGAAACCCCATCTGTACTAAAAATACAAAAATTAGCCAGGCATGGCGGTGCAGGCCTGTAATACCAGCTACTCGGGAGGTTGAGGCAGGACAACTGCTGGAACCCGAGAGGTGGAGGCTGCAGTGAGCTGAGATTACGTCACTGGACTCCAGCTTGGAAGACAGAGTGAGACTCTGTCTCAAAAAAAGAAAAAAAAAAAAAGAAACTACTCATTAAAGTAATCATTGTCTCAATGTCAAATTAATATATTTGAGTCCCTTCCTCTCTGAAACATAGAATTAAGTGTCTACTGTGCTTCTCCACCATTGACATTGGGCAGAAGGCTAGGTCTGCATGATGTGTGTGTGTGTGTATGTGTACATGTGTACGTGTGTGTGCATGTGTATGTATACGTGTGTGTATGTGTGTACATGTATGTGCATGTGTGTGCATGTGTACATGTATGTATACGTATGCATGTGTATATGTGTGTGCATGTGTATGTATGTGTGCATGTATGTGTGTGTGTGTATGCGTGTGGATTTTTTGTTTTTGAGACAGAGTGTCACTCGGTTGCCCAGGCTGGAGTGCAGTGCCACAATCTTCAGCTCACTGCAACCTCTGCCTCCTGGATTCAAGTGATTCTCTTGCCTCAGCCTCCCAAGATGCTGGGATTACAGGCACACACCACACCATCATACCAGGCTAATTTTTGTGTTTTTGTATTTTTGGTAGAGATGGGGTTTCACCACGTTGGCCAGGCTGGTCTCAAACTCCTGACCTCAGGTGATCTGCCTGCCTTGGCCTCCCAAAGTGCTGGGATTATAGGAATGAGCCACCGTGCCCAGCCTGGATTTTTTAAAAAAAATTTTTCAGATAAAAATCTCACTTTGTTGCCCAAGCTGGCCTTTAATTCCTGGGCTCGAGGAATTCCACCTCAGTTTCCCTAGTAGCTGGAATTCCAGGGGCGTGCCACTGCACCAGCTCATGCAGAACTTTTTAGTTTCCTCTCACCATTCCTAGCTTATAACCCAACGGGATAGTAAACAGCACCCTGGAATTTGGAGTAATAAAATCTGAGCAATATGCCAGATTTGAAGGAGCCAGAACCACCAGACAATGAGGATAATTGATTACCAGAGAAATAAGAGCCAGAAAAGCAAGTGAAAGAAATGCATGATGAATTTTAAAAAGAAAGGAGAAGGGGATAAGAAAGGAACACAATCTAGAATAGTAGCTCTTCATGATAGGGTCAGATTTCTCTGAGAATCTAATACTACAGACCAGAAAAAATGTATATATACACACACAATTTTTTTTTGCATAAAATTTCAGTGGATACGGCCATGCACGATGGCTCACACTTGTAATCCCAGCACTTTGGGAGGCTGAGACAGGTGGATCACCTGAGGTTGGGAGTTCGAGACCAGCCTGACCAACATGGAGAAACCCTGTCTCTACTAAAAACACAAAATTAGCTGGGCGTGGTAGCACATTCCTGTAACCCCAGCTATTCAGGAGGCTGAGGAAGGAGAATCACTTCAACTCAGGAGGCAGAGGTTGTGGTGAGCTGAGATCATGCCATTGCACTCCAGCCTGGGCAACAAGAGCAAGACTCTGTCTCAAAAAAAAAAAAAAAAAAAATTCAGTGGGTTCATTCATCCCAACTATGAGCTCCCAGCCTTAGGACCTATCTGTTCTAGATGAAGAACTTCTCCTTTAGAGGAATGAATCTAGAATCTCCTCCACTAGATGTGAGGAAATGAGAAGAAAGGCCACCTTGTTGTAAGCAGGGAGATACACTTACAACTCACAAACTGACCTCCTGAATGACGGCCTCCAGTTTCATGATCACTTATTGGGACCCACTAGATGCCGGTATTAGTCAGGGTTCTCCAGAGGGACAAAACTAATAGGATAGATGTATATATGAAAGTGAGTTTATTAAGGAGAACTGACTCACACAGTCACAAGGTAAAGTCCCACAATAGCCCATCTGCAGTCTGAAGAGTAAGAAAGCCAGTGGTGAATCCATCTAAGCCCTCAAGCCTCAAAAGTGGGGAAGCCAACAATCAGCCTTCGGTCTGTAGCCAAAGGCCTGAGAGCTTCTGGCAAACCACTGGTGTAAGTCCAAGAGTCTAAAGAACTTGGGAGTCTGATATTCGAGGGCAGGAAGCGTCCAGCACGGGGGAAAGATGAAGGCAGGAAGACTCAGGAAGTCTGCTTTTTCCAACTTCTGTCTGCTTTTATTCTGGCCACACTGGCAGCTGATCAGATAGTGCCCACACAGATTAAGGGTGGGTCTGCCTCTCCCGGTTCACTGACTTAAATGTTAATCTCCTTTGGCAACACCCTCACAGACACACCCAGGAACAATACTTTGCATCCTTGAAGGTGATCAAGTTGACACTCAATATTAACCATCACAGTGCTTAATAGTATATGAGTTTCCCTAAGTGTTTCCATAACCATATTATTATGAAAAAAAAAAAGGGCTGCAAAAGCCCATCCATGATAGACTGGAAAAGCCCATCCATGATAGACTGGATAAAGAAAATGTGGTATGTATGGAATACTATGCAGCCATAAAAAAGAACAAGATCATGTCCTTTGCAGGGACATGGCTAGAGCTGGAAGCTGTTATCCTTCACACACTAATGCAGAAACAGAAAACCGGATACTGCGTGTTCTTACTTGTAAGTGGGAGCTAAACGATGAGAACACATGGACACACAGAAGTGAACACACATTGGGGCCTTTTGGAGGGTGAAAGGCGGGAGGAGGGAGAGGATCAAGAAAAATAACTTAACAGGTACTAGGCTTAATACCTGGGTGATGAAATAACCTGTACAACAAACCCCCATGCCACAAGTTTACCCATGTAAGAGATCTGCACTTGTATTGCTAAACTTAAAAGTTTTTTTAAAACCCGCACAGGGATTTTTAAGGCTCCTTCCTGCCAGCAAGGTCAAGCCAGCCCCAGCCAGCAGAAGCCAGCCCCCGCCAGCAGAAGCCAGCCCCCAGGGAGCACGAATTGGCACAACCACTTTGCAGAGCAATTTGGCAATCTCTAGTGGGGCTGGGGATGAATACAGTATACAACTCAGCAGTTCCACTCCTGGGGATGTGCCCTAGAGAAACTCACTCAGGAGAAAGCAAGGACAGTTTGCTTCAAAATAGCCCAAAGCTGGAAACAATCCAAATAGATAAATACACAGCAGCATACTCCTATCACAGAATACTACACAGTCGTGAAAATGACATGTAAGAGCTATTCTGGTTAATCACACATATTTCATCTTGAATACAAAAGTCAGGTTAGAAGAAAACATTTATAGAGAAATGTTAAGTTTGAAAACCAGTACCATACACCATGTATTTCTTTTTTCTTTTTCCTTCCTTCCTTCTTTCCTTCCTTCTTTCTTCCTTCCCTCTTCCCTTCTCCCCCCTCCGTCGTCTGCCTCTTCTTCTTCTTCTCTCTCTCTCCCTCCCTCCCTCTCTCTTTCTTTCTTTCACAAGGTCTTACTTTATCACCCAGGCTGGCGTGCAGTGGTGCAATCACGGCTCACTGCAGCCTTGACTTCCTGGCCTCAGGTGATCCTCCCACCTCAGCCTCCTGAGTTGCTGGGACTACGGGCATACGTCATCATGCCTAGGTAACTTATTGCATTTTTTTTTTGTATAGATGGGGTTTCACCATGTTGCCCAGGATGGTCCTGGACTCAAGCAATCTTCCTGCCTTGGCCTCTCAAAGTGCTAGGATTACAAGTGTGAGCCACCACATTCAGCCTTTATTTCTTAAACAAAACAAAATGAAACAAAACCATTATTTATTTTTTAGGGACAGGGTCTTGCTCTGTTGCCCAAGCTGGAGTGCAGTCATAGCGCACTGCAGCGTCAACCTTCTGGGCTCAAGTGATCCTCCCGCCTCAGCCTCCTGAGTACTGGGACTGCAGGAGCACACAACCGTGTCCAGCTAACTATTTCATTATATTGGATTTCATTTTGTAGAGATGTGTTTTCACTACATTGGCCAGGCTGGTCTCAAACTTCTGGCCTCAAGTAATTCTTCCATCTTTGCCTCCTAAATTGCTAGGATTACAGGTGTGGGCCACCATTCCCAGCCCATGTATTTCTTATCTACATAGGTAGTCAAAGTGTAACCTATTCTCATTTGGACGCTGTTTTGGACACATTTTTAAGTGTGAAATAGGTAGCATAAAGTGTAAAAGAGGCAACCAAAGTATAAATACGTACATGGAAATGATAAACATAAAATTCAGGAAAGTGCCTCTGGATGCGGGAGAGAAAGGAGTGGGTCTAGGGAGGGAGAAAACAGGGATTAGAAAGGTTTTACTTTGCTCGGCGTGGTGGCTCACACCTGTAATCCCAGCACTTTGGGAGGCCGAGGCAGGTGGATCACTTGAGGTCAAGAATTCGAGACCAGCTTAGCCAACATGGTATAAACCCATCTCTACTAATAATATAAAAATTAGGTAGGTGTTGTGGCACGCCCTGTAATCCA
This sequence comes from Cacajao melanocephalus, assembly GCA_963573385.1. Classification (NCBI taxonomy): domain Eukaryota; kingdom Metazoa; phylum Chordata; class Mammalia; order Primates; family Pitheciidae; genus Cacajao; species Cacajao melanocephalus. The sequence continues at coordinate 181,182 of CAUYLG010038111.1, read as the reverse complement.
AGCTACTTAGGAGGCCGAGGCAGGAGAATCACTTGAACTTGGGAGGCAGAGGTTGCAGTAAGCTGAGACTGCACCACTGCACTCTAGCTTGGGTGACAGAGGGAGACTCTGTCAGAAGCGGGAGGGGAGGGGAGGGGAGGAAGAAAAAAGAAAAGTTTTGTTTTGATGGCCGGTTACTTCATTACCTCTCTATCCTCAATTCTCCCCATTCTTCTGGTCACCTTCTCTAGCCACATGGGCCTTCTTGCTGTTGACCCAACATGCCAGATAAAGTCCAGCCTCAGAGCCTTCGCAATGGCTGTTCCCTTTGCGTGACACTCTGTTCCAGCTATCCTCATGGCTCACTCACTCACCTTCCTTAAGTCTTCATCCAGATGTCATCTTCCCAATAAAGCCTTTCCCGGCTTCCAGTACCCTTGACCCCTGCCTGCAACACATCCCTTCACTCCCCTGCTTTATTTTGTTTCTGTACCCCTCACTGCCATCTGACACACTAGATTCATTCATCAATTTTGTCTGTCTCCATCACTAGACTATCAGCTCCACGAGAACAGGGGATTTTTCTGTTTTGTTTACTGCCATGTCCCAGAGCCTAGAACAGGACCTGGCACATAGAAGTGTTCAATAAACAGTCACTGAATAAATGAGTATGTGTACAGGTATTACAAGTGTTTGCTGTATTATTCTCTACTTATTTTTACATGAGATCTTGCTAGGTTGCCCAGGATGGTCTCAACTCCTAGGATCAAGCAATCTCCCTCTTCAGCCTCCTGAGTAATTGGGGTTACAGGCATGTGCCAACTATACCCAGCTTCATACATTTTTAATTTTTATTTTGAGGAGATGTGGTCTTGCTACGTTGCCCAGGCTGGTCTCAAACTCCTGGGCTCAAGCAATCCTCCCACCTTGGCCTCCCAAAGTGCTGGGAATACAGGCATGAACCACCCTGACCAGCTTTACATTTTTTAAACAATAAAAAAGTTAGCCACTAAGTTTCCAGATAAATTTCCTGGTACAGTAAAAGTGCCCAGCACCATAATATGTCCTTGGAATCCACCAAGGTTCCAAGCCACTGAACTGTGAGCACAGCTAACAAAGATCCCTTGGTGAACACCCAAGCCCATGAGAGCTAGCCACGAGTCCTTACAACAGATCACAGACATCTGAAGGCCTCTACAGAAACTTCCCAATGTGACACAGTTCCTTCTGTGAGAGGCAACATTGCTCTGAAACAAATCTGCATTGTGAGAGTCCAGCCAGCACAGCGTGGGTGCTGCAACCCATCACATCCGCCAAGAGAGACAGAACCTGGAGCAGCAACAAAACACGGAGAGCTATGATCCTGTAAATAATTACTATGAAAAAGGTGTCCCAGGGAAGAAGGGTCTTAGAATAGAAGAGCCCAGACTTAGCTCAGAGGAGAGCATAGAGTGGGAAGAGGAGGAGCCAGCCATAGGTACCAGACAGTAACGTCCATACTGGAATCTAATAGAAGTCTTTATGGTACCTGACCGAGACTGGTGGGTCATTCTCCAAATCCATTTCCCTTTTCTTCTAAGCACAATCTGACACTTCCCAGCTTCTCCTTGCAGCGATGTGTGGTCACGTGACCAAGGTCTGGCCAATACGATATGAACGGAACAGGTATGAGCCACACCCCTTCCAACCTCATAAACCTTCCCAAGTATCACCTTCTATGCTCATTTCTCTTTCCTGGTTTGATACAGACAAGCATGGAGTTACTGGATGCTGTGGGCTGACAAGGAAGAGCCACAACATGGCAAGGGCCAGGGTCCCTCAGTCATTGGAGGAGATGAGCCTGCCAACTAGGAACAATTATTTTGGACTTTCTTTTTTTTTTTTTTTTTTGGACTTTTTTTTTTTGAGATGGGGTCTTGCTCCCAGCGCTTTGGGAGGCCAAGGTGGGAGGACTGCTTGAGCCCAGAAGTTCTTGTCCAGGCTGGAGTTCAGTGGTAGGATCACAGCTCACTGCGCCCTCCAACTCCTGGGCTCAAGCAATTCTTCCAGGTATGTACCACCATGCCTAGGTAATTTTTATTTTATGTTTTAGGGATGGGGGTCTCGCTATGTTGCCCAGGCTGGTCTTGAACTCCTGAGCTCAAGTGATCCTCCCACCTCAGCCTCCCAAAGTGCTGAGATTCCAGGCATGCACCACCACACCTAGCTCAGTTTTGAATTTTCTATGAGTGAGAAATAAACTTCTGCTGTGTTTAAGTCATTTCCTAGCTTTGAATCTTTTGTTATACCAGCAAGTACCACCTCATACAGGTTGCTTAGAGGAAAGTGTATACACATTTCAACCACGGTTCATCGTATGTGGATCTGAAAACTTCTAGAAGACAGTGACTGTACCTTATTTAGCTTGGTTTTCTCCTTCATCATAACCACAATCCTTTGTACCCAGACATTTTCAAAAAACATTCACCAATTTGAAATAAAGGCAAGATATCCTCAAGCAAAGCAAGAGACCCATGCATGTACAACATTTAAGACCTTGAGTTCTGGAACACGTAATCTTCTGTTCATATCCCAGCTCCATCACTTACTTGCTGGGTGGCTTTAAGCAAGTTACATTCCCGCAATGGTCAGATGGGAATATTAATATTTCCTAATTCATTGGGTTATTGCAGGGATTAAATTAGAGAATGTCCATAAAGCACTCTGGAAGCAGCCAACTATAATGAGCTACTATTTTAATTGTAACAGAAAGCATCTGCTGTAATACACAGCTGAAATATGGATGTGGCGGGGGAGCTGGCAGAAAGGAGGCAGGTGCATAATGAGGGGAGGGAGAACGCAAGGGCTCAGTCTTCCTGAGCCTGGCCTGGACCACACCAACCAAAAGCCTCATAATCCTTCAGCTAGTTAAATCTAAAGAGTACAGCATGCGCCACTTACCCCGTTAGCACCACCACAAAGTCCATGACATTCCAGCCATTCCTCAGGTAGGAGCCTTTGTGGAAGGCAAACCCAAGGGCAATGATTTTAATTCCAGCCTCGAAACAAAAAATCCCAATGAAGTATGGTTCTGTGTCATCCTGGAAGGGAGAGAAGGCAAGGTCAGCATCTTGGGCTGGGCAGGTGTTGGCAAGACCAGGGAACCAGCCCACCTAGAAATCAGTACCCACCACCCTCTCATTTCCACCAACCCTCCTGCACTCACCACCCCTCACTGCCTCTTGCAGAGTTCTCTTGTCCAAAGCCTTTTGGAAGCAAAGCCAACGCTTAGAGAAGACACCTTCCTCCTTCATTCCTTTTGGGCCAACCTCACATGCCACTTGGCCAAGTAGAATTATTTGCTTGCACCTGCCTTAGTCAATACGACAGCTACAGGCCACATGTGGCTATTTCAATTAAAATTAATTTAAAGGCAATAAAATTTAAAAATGCAGTTCTGCAGTCACACTGGCTACATTTCAAGTGGCAATCATATTGGACAGGGCAGACAGAGAACATTTCTGTGACTGCAGAAAGTTCTAATGGAAACATTGGTTTAGAGGATTTGTTTGTCCTACGCAGCATTCAAGGATTTGAGATTGGAGATTGTGCATTGACCTCACTGCTAAATCTGACCCCTTAGGACGGTTCTCAGGGGGTGTATACCAACACAGCCATTCAGACTGTTAAAGGGTTGGAATAGGACTTCTGTACCGGCTGGTTAGTGGCCGGTCTCCTCACCATCAGTTCTTCTGCAGAACCTCCAGCTGGTTCTGGCTTCCACTGATAACGTATCATATTTGAAATTAAGCTATAAGCTCTGCTCCATCAGAGCCCCTATGTGGACGTTTTCCCATCTGTTACAGCGATGTTTCTCGAGCTTCAATCATTTCATTCTGCCTCAACGATTTTTTTTTCCAGATCAGCTTGCCACTGGTATTCCTATTAGCTTACCAGTCTTTCAACGGACTCTTTTTATTTAGCCTTATTTTAAGTGAAAACGAAAAAGTCTAAAAATCATAGGTTTGCTAGGCTAGTTATAGCTTTTATAAGACTGTGACACTGTGAAATATGCGTTTGGTCTATGACCCTGTTTCCTGACGTACAGCTCCTACAGTCCTGGGGATCTCAAAAGGGATGACTTTTTGTAGGCTAACGATTGACTCATGGCTGGCAGCTTCTAGGTAGCTTTAGGATAGGGGCTGGTCACGGGGAAAACCGAGGCATGATTAGAGGGTTGGGATTTTTCAGCCCCACCCTGCAACCTCTGGGAGAGAGAGGGGCTGAAAGCCCTCTTGATCACCAATGGTCAATGATTTAATCAATCATGCTTATGTAATGAGGCCTCCATAAAACCCCAAAAAGGCCAGGATTCGGAGGGCTTCTGGATAGCTGAACACATAGAAGCTCCTTGAGGCTGGTGCACCTGGCGGTGGGGGGCATGGAAAAATCCTTTTGGGGTTTCTTCCTCCCTACCTCCCTATTTTAAAAAAAGATATTGCCAAAAACAATTGTGGAAATTTGAAAACTGACTGGGTCTTAGATGATTCTGAGGAACCACTGTTCATCGTGCCAGGTGTGATAACATCACTGTGGCTTCGTAAGAAAAAAATTCATGTTTTTAAATTTTTTTAAGAAGGAGTCTTGCTCATTGCCCAGGCTGGCATGCAGTGGCAAGATCTTGGCTCACTGCAGCCTCCACCTCGTGGGTTCAAGTGATTCTCCTGCCTCAGCCTCCCGAGTAGCTGGGATTACAGGCATGCGCCACCATGCCCAGCTAATTTTTGTATTTTCAGTAGAGAGAGGGTTTTACCACATCAGCCAGGCTGACCTCGAACTCCTGACCTCAAATGATCTGCCTGCCTCGGCCTCACAAAGTGCTGGGATTACAGGCATGAGCCACCACGCCCTGCCAGAAAACATCCATGTTTTTAGTGATACAGACTTAAGTGTGCGTGGTGAATTGATGTGCTGTCTGGGATGTGCCTGAGGAAACAAAAAGGACAGAAGACGTTGAATCTGGGGGATGGGTTCGTGAGGGCACTGACTGTGCTCTGTTATCACTCTTTTGGGGTATAGTCAACTTTTTTCACGAGAATCTTGTTTGGAATAGGACTTTTTCAGGGACCATGTGACCACTTGCCACCTGTGTCTCTCCCTGTTGACACCAGATCCGCCAGGTGGTGAGGGTGTGGGGCAGGCAGTGAGGGTGTTTTCCCTCCCCTATATCATTCATTGGTGGTCATGACATTGACTGCACACAGCAGCTGATGCCTGTAATCCCAACAATTTGGGAGGCAGAGGATGGCTTGAGCCCAGGAGTTTGAGACCAGCCTAAGCAACCTAGTGAGACTCCCATCTCTACAAAAAAGATGAAAGTGAGAAAATCTAGGCATGGTAGTGCCTGTAGTCCCCGCTACTCAGGAGGCTGTGGTGGAAGGATGGCTTGAGCCCAGGAGGTGGAGGCTACAGTGAGCTATGATCAAGCCACTGCACTCCAGCCTGGGTGACAGAGCGAGACTCCGTTTTGAGAAAAAATAAAAAAGAAATTTAGGCTTCCCATGACCTGGCTCTGGGCTCCAGGATTGAGAGCCTTCTCTGTGCCCTGCTCTACTCCCCCAAATATCAATGGCCTGGTAGAGCTAAGGAGAAGCCCCCCAAGAAAAGACATCACTCACCAGCCGTTCAGACATCGGGGTCTTGTCGTCATCAGGCAGATGCTGCTCCAGTGCAAGAACGATGCAATTCGCTATGATGGTGGCTAAAATCATATATTCAAAGGGAGTATCGAGGAATTAAGGAATAATCTTGTTTAAAGAAAAACAGGGTGTGTGGAGGTGCACCCACCCACCCTGACCCCAGTGGAAAGATCACAAGCCCTCCAGGTCCTCCCAACCTGCAACAGCACAGGTGGAATTATTCAGTTCTCCTGTCCTGAGCAAATCCTTTCAGATCCCAAACCCAGAGCAGGTGACATCTAAAGGGAAATGTGGATATTCAGCTTCTATCTCACCTGCAATATTCACTGAACACATATTCTCTCAGTACCTGCTGTGTGCCAGACTCTATTCTGGGCTAGGACACAGCTGAGAGCAAAGCAGACAACAGGAGAAGCAAATAAATAACTACATCATGTATACTACGTGCTGTATGTACCGTGTTATACCTGCATATACCATGCTATATAGTACATCATATAGTCTATGTATGTAGGAAGATGGTGACGGGTACAGACAGGGGAAGGGGTCAGGGATGCAATTTAAAATATGGTGGCAGAGCCTGGCTTGATGGCAGACACCTGTGGTCCCAGCTACTTGGGAGGCTGAGGTGAGAGAATCGCTTGAGCTGAGGAGGTCAAGGCTGCAGTAGGCAATGACTGTACCACTGCACTCCAGCCTGGGTGACAAAAGGAGGTCCTGTCTCAATCAAGCAATCAATCAATGATAAATTAAAAATAGAAAAATAGAGGCCAAGGCAGGTAGATCGCTTGAGGTCAGGAGTTCGAGACCAGCCTGGCCAACATGGTGAAACCCTGTGTCTAAGAAAAATATAAAAACTAGCCCAGCATGGTGGTGCATACCTGTAGTCCCAGCTACTTGGGAGGCTGAGGCAGGAGAATTGCTTGAACCTGGGAGATGGAGGTTGCAGTGAGCTGAAATCACACCACTGCACTCCAGCCTGGGCAACAGAGTGAGACTCCATCTCAAAAATAATTAAAATAATAAATAAAACACTGTGATCAGATTTGACACCTAATGCATGAGCCACAAAAACAAACAAACAAACAAAAAAACCAGATACACTGGGTTTCATCAACATTTAAACCTCTCGTGCCTCAAAGAACATTATCAAGAAAGTTAAAAGACAAGTAACAGAATGGGAGAAGCTCTTTGCAAATCATGTACCTGATAAGGGTCTAGTACCGGGAATATATAAAGAATATTTACAACAAAACAACAGAAAGATAACCCAATTGAAAAGTGGTCAGGGAACTGGAATAGACGTTTCTCCAAAGAAGATAGTCAAATGGCCAGTAAGTAGACGAGTATATTAGGGATCAGGGAAATGCAAATAAAACCCCAATGGGATACCGCTTCACACTCATTAGGATGGCTAGAATTTAAAACAGCAAACAAACAAGTGTTGGTGAAGATGTGAAGAAACTGAGACTCTCACGCTGGTGGGAATACAACAGAGTGTAGCTGGCCAGGTGCGGTGGCTCATGCCTGCACTCCCAGCACTTTGCGAGGCCAAGGTAGGAGGATTACTTGAGCCCAGGAGTCTGAGACCAGCCTAGGCAACAAAGTGAGACTCCGTCTCTACAAAAATTATAAAAAAATTAGCTGGGCATAGTGGCGCAGGCCTGTAGTGCCAGCTACTTGGGAGGCTGAGGTGAGAGGATTGCTTGAGCCCCAGGAGGCTGAGGCTGCAGTGAGCCATAACCGTACCACTGCACTCCAGCCTGGGCAATGGGAGTGAGACCGTCTCAAAACACCACCACCAGCAGCAACAACAAAACACCAGGGCAACTGCTGTAGAAAACCGTTTGTTGGTTCCTCAAAAAGTTAAGCACAGAATTACCACGTGACACAGTAACTCCACTCCAAAGTACAAACACAAAAGGATTGTAAGACAGATACTCCAACTAACACTCATAAACAAATGTTCACGGCAGCACTAGTCACAACAGCCCAAAGGTGAAACAACCTAAATTTCATCAATGGATAAATAGATAAACAAAACGTGGTCTACCTATAGAATGGAATAGTATTCAGCCATAAGAAGGAATGAAGAACTGACACATGTTACAACAGGAATGAACCTTGAAAACATTATGCCAAGCGAAAGGAGCTAGACATAAAAGACCACATATTGTATAATTCCATGTATGTAAAATGTCTGGAATAGGCAAATCCAGAGACAGCAGATTCGTGGTTCCTGGGGAATGGGAAGGGAAATGGGAATTACTGCTTAATGTTTTAAAACTAGATAAAGGTGATAGTTACACAACAGTGTGAATGTACCAAATACCTGTCTTTCTTCTTTCTTTTTTTGTTTTTTAAAGAAACAGGATCTTGCTCTGTCACCCAGGCTGGAGTACAGTGGCATGATCATAGCTCACTGCAGCCTTGAATTCCTAGGCTCAAGTGATACTCCTGCCTCAGCCTCCTGAGTAGCTGGGACTACAGGTGCACACCACCATGTGTGCCAATTTTTTTTTTTTTTTTTTTGTAAGAGACAGAGTCTTACTTTGTTGCCCAGGCTGGTCTTGAACTCTTGGGCTCAAGTGATCCTCCTGCCTCAGCCTCCCAAAGTGCTGCGATTGCAGCCATGAGCCACTGTGCCCAGCCCTAAATGCCACTTTAAAATGGTTAATTGTTTTATATGAATTTTACCTCAATAAAAAAAAAATACAGTGGTCAGAGCAGACCTTTGAGAATCTGGTCATTCAAGTCAGGGGATGGGTCAAGGGAGGGGTCTCCACGTATGTATCTCTAGATACCCCATTTGCATTCTCTCCAATTTGCACAGGCAAACTCCTCCCTGCAACCCAGGAACTCTCATCTGGGTTGAGGAGGCCCCCCGCTCTTGTGTCCACCAGAAGATCTGCAGGGCAGGTGGGGAAGGTATATCTTGTTTATTTCATATTAGCTTCCGACCTGCTGATCAGCTGGTGAATGGGAAAGTCCCCTGTCCCCCTGCCAGGCCCCTCAGAAGTGTCCCACACCAACAGGCTCTGTATATGGATCTGGCAATCTCTGAGAAGGAGGTGTAGACACTGGAGAAGTGGCTGCTTGAGTGAAAAAGCCACAGGGTGTTGGTTACTCCAGAGCAACCTCGGCACTAGGTTTGTGGCTGAATCATTCTCCTTGGTGGGGCTGTCTGGTCACTGTAGCACATTCAACAGTATCCCCAGCTTCTGTGTGTTAGATGCCAGTAGCATCCCCTCCTGTCCAGTGATGACAAACTCAAGTGGTCTCTAAACCCTGCTGAGTGTCCCCTGGGGGCACTGAAATCCCGTGTTCTGTAGAGATATCAATTAGCGCGTCTTGGGCAACTTGACCATGTTAAACCTCTCCCCTCCTCCTAGCTCTATCCTTTGGAAAATTAACCGGTTTCAGTCTCCCCTTCTGCCTTGGAGTTAGGTTTGGTATTTTGGAAGCACCATAAAACCATCCCTTCCAGGCTGGAGGGAGAGCGAAACCTCCTTTCCAGCTGGGAAAACAGAGTCTGAAACAGAAGTCCCCTCAGTAAAGGTCTCGGAAAGCCAGGAAAACCAGGCTTCCTTTTGTCACCAGCTTCAGCCTTTGCCTCCAGCTGAAAGCAGCTGACGGCAAGCTCCACGCACACTCTGAAAAGCAAAATCTGAGACTCTGGGCAATTTGGAGAGCCAACAAAAGCCGGCCTTGCGACGATATTCTCTGATTGGCTTTCTGCCTCCAAGCTGACAGGCGTTAGGAGCCCAGAGAACAAAGCTGGGCTGTGTTGCACAAATACTCCACTCTGCCTCACCCTGCGGCCCAGAAAATAAGAGACAATATTTGTACACAGAGCAGAAATGCCAAGCCCTTCCCCGGTCTCCTCTCACTGTGATTTGAAGCTGACTTCGCTTCCTCTCCCTGCCAAGTCAGCCTCCTTATATGCGTTTCTTCCATCCCACTCCTCCGGTCCCCTGGCCTCCTGCCCCTCAATGGCAGAGATGTGACTTCCTTTGCATCAGCTCTGGCACTGAAGGTTCCAGGAAGAGTCCCAGAAGGCCAGCATGCGGCATGCAGCACTTTTATGGGCTGCATTATCAGGGTTTCAATTGGCCAATTATCACCTGGATTTCAGACCCAGGGCTTTCTGGGTGTAGCAATGAAGCCTTATCACGTAGGCAAAAAGAAAGGTTCTTTTTTACCACCGTGCTTCATTTTATTCTTGTCAAATACAGATACTCACACTTCTTCTCCAACATCATTCCCTTCTTCCTCTGTGCACCCACACCCCGGCAAATGTCCACAGACATGCCCCAAATGGAAATCTGCAGCAATGACCTTAGACCCTTGCTACTCAAAGTGTGGTCCCAGAACGAGCACCTGTTCTGTTAGGAAGGCAGCCTCAGGCCCTGCTTCCACCTGCTGAGTCAGAATCTGCATTTTAAAAGATCGCCAGGGGATTTGTGTGTGCAGGGAAGTTTAGGAAGTGCTAAGTGCCTCTATTTCAGGGGTAGGAGGAGGAGCTCAGGTAATTGCGGTTTTGAGTCATCCAGAAAGAGGTGGGGGTTCCTCTTTCTCCTCCAAGCTTTCTCCTCCACGTTCTGACCCCAGGAGGAGAACTTAAGAGCCCTGGGTACCAGCTTTCTGCTCCCACTTGGGTAAAGAGCCTGAGAAGAAACCCAAGATTTTGAGGAAATAAGAGCAATGTTGGAATGAGACAAAAGCAGAAAAGAAAATGTCAGCTTAATGCACGTCGAAGTATTCAAAGCCTTCCCATAGATCCCATCTCACTTAAAAGCAAAAACAAGGTGCATGGCCTGCTTCCATTACTTCCCTCCTCTCATCTCCCCTTTAGTCACTCAGCTCCAGCCACACTGGCCTCCTGTTTATTCCCCAAACTGCCCAGGCATATTTCTACCCCAGGGCCTTTACACCTGCTGTTCATTCTCCTGGAATGCTCTTTCCCCAGACATCCACACGAGTCCCTCCCTCACTTCCTTTAGGCCTTTCCTCAAAGGTCACATCCATCAACCCCCTTTGCCTACTTATTTTTTTTCTTTCTTTAGTTCCCATTCCCAGTCAAGCATCTGCTGTTTTTTCTTTCTTTATCTTGTTCCCTGTCTCTCCCACGAAACTGCACACTCTATGTATGTGGGGATTTTGTGTCTACCTTGTTCATTGCTTCATCCTCTGTGCCCAGGAGAACATTCATTATACAGTTGATGCTCAAAAACAAAACAAAACAAAACAAAATACCGGTGGAAGGGCCTGGCGCGGTGGCTCACGCCTGTAACCTCAGCACTTTGGGAGGCCGAGGTGGGTGGATCACCTGAGGTCAGGAGTTCAAGACCAGCCTGGCCAACATGGTGAAATCCCATCTCTACTAAAAATACAAAAATTAGCTGGGCATGGTGGCAGACACCTGTAATTCCTGCTACTCGGGAGGCTGAGGCAGGAGAATAGCTTGAACCTGGGAGGTGGAGGTTGCAGTGTGCCAAGATCGCGCCATTGCACTCCAGCCTGGGCAACAAGAGCAAAACTCCATCTCAAAAACAAAACAAAACAAAAATCACCAGTGGAGGAAATGAAGGAAGGGGGCCTGGGTCCTGCTGCCTACAACTTTCCCCTGACGTCATCTCAGGCCAAGTCTCCATGAGCATGTTAAGGACACAATGAAACCCCCTGAAATATGCAATGATGTACTTGGTGCCCAGATGAAAGAAAGATGGGCCGCTGAGTTCATGGCATGGTAAGAGACGCCTCGCCCTAGGCAGAAGTCAAAGGTTGCATTGGGTAGTCGAGCTAGGGGGAGGTGAGGCTTTCTCAGCCCAACCTTAAGTCATGCCTGATCCTCCCGATTTAGAAAGCCTGAGTTCCAACTCACAGCTGCGGTGAGCAATGCCTCTGTTAGCTGAGCTGAGCCTTTCTGCTCCCTGATTGGCTCGGAGAGAAAGCACCTGTGTCAGCGGGATCCAGAAAAATCAGCCATCCTAGGAGGCCAAAGGGGGGCGGGGGCTGAAAGAAGAGAAGCATCCCTGATGGGAGGAAAAGCTGGCTCCAGAAATGGCTCTCGGAAGTCAGAAGAGCAGACAGCCCTGCAGGCAGGTGAGGAGACACAGAACTCTATACACAACGAAATTGATCAGGACCTGCAGAGGCCCCAGAGAGAGGCTGTATGTAACCCTGGAGAAGACTAACGATTCTGCACAGGAAAGAAGGATGGCTTGCACCTGCGAACAGGACCTTGGTCTTGGGATTCATAACAACAAAGAAAATTCTCAAAGTGGGCATGACTGACGGTTCCCATCCCTTAGCAAGACCTTTGTGGTGCTCTCTCTCTGTGGTGCCCTTCACCCTCAGCTTATTTCAAACCTCCTGTGGCTGGTGTGAAAATCAAATCAGGTTTGTCAACTCATGATGACCTTGTCTCCACTATGGGGGCTGCTGATTAGTGGGTACTAAGGAAACAGATGCTTGTAGCAGTCAACCAGGTCATTGGGCTTGTGGGAAGAAGCCAAGCAGACCTTATTTTCATGTTAGTTCCATGCCCATCACAATCACCAGGAAAAGAGTGGGGGATCCCAGGACCCTAGATATATGGGCTTAAGACAGATTCCTTGCTCCGCTAAACACAGGCCCCAATTTAACTCTGCAATATGATAAACTATTATGGGGCCATTAACAAGCACAGCAACCATAATTACAGCGGCCTTGTTTCCAAGTGCTCCTTTGGGTGGATACTGTGGTAAGCACTTTGTTTCAGTTAATTCGTTGCAACATTTCTGCAAGATGGGTTCTGTGGTAAGCCCCATTTTCCAGATAAGAAAATCCAGGCTCCGAGAGATTAAACACATTGCTCAAGGTCACAAAGGAGGTGCTGGCAGAGCTGGGGCTCACACCCAGGTCTTCCCAACTCCACAGTTTACGCCTTTGTTTGAGTTAGGGTCTTGCTCTGTTCCCCAGGGTGAAATGCAGTGACATAATCACAGCTCACTGCAGCCTTGACCTCCCAGGCTCAAGCCATCCGCCCACCTCAGCCTCCTGAGTAGCTGGGACTACAGGTGCATGCCAGCATACCTGGCTAATTTTTAACATTTTTGTAGAGATGAGGGTCTCACCATGTTGCCCAGGCTGGTCTTGAACTCCTAGGCTCAAGAAATCCTCTTGCCTTGGCCTTTCACAGTGCTGGGATTACAGGTATGAGCCACCGTGCCCAGCCCACAATCTATGCTTTTAAGCTGGTGGTCCACAAAGACCACTCAGGAGCTATACTGGTTAGCAGGTGGATGGTTTTGCCTTTATTTAAAAAGTGGAGTGCAGGTGCACTTGAAGCCCTAACCATATGCATTAGACCAAATGGGGTACACCCCACTCAAGTCCCAACCAACTGCCACAATTTAGCAAAGGCCAAGCATTGAGTGCTAGTCCACACCCTCATAAGCCCATCTAAAGTAGGAGTTATTCATGACTATTTCAACTTCCAATAATCCACACAGTCTCCAGTTCTCAGACGTGGGCTTCAAACTCTTCAACACACAGTACTAACCAAAATGAAGCCCGGAAAAGATCTCTCTACCCGCTGATCAGCCTAAGACTCTTAGCAGAGATGGCGAGCTAGCAAGGGCAACCCTAGCGCTGCCTGGGATGTTTTCAGCACCACGGCCAGCGGCAAGGAGGCACACGTTTCATTTCGCTAGCATCCAGGGACAGGAAGCCCCGGGGAGAGAAAAACAAACCCAGCGCCCACTATTAACACTCTCTGAGACATCGGCAAAAACCTACATTTCACATACAGGGTGGAGACGAAAAAGATTAATCATGTCATCAGGAAAATCAAATGAAAAGAAAATTAAAAACCGACTATCAAGTAGGTTTGTGTGTCATTTGTTTTTTTATATTATCCAAGAAGGTCCAACAATTTGGTTCTCAAATGAGAAGTCTACTCTGGGCTGCTAAATTGTGCTTCTGCTTGGAAAACTGGCGATATCTGCATTAAAAAATAGTAGTGCAGAGGAGTTGAAAGGATTTGGGGATCAGATGTGGCTTTGACCTTAGGCAAGGCAGTTTTCTTCTCTGAGCCTCAGTTTCATCATATATAAAAGGGAGAAAATAGCACCTACCTCATAGATTGTGTGAGAATGGAATGAGTTGATATACACAATAACAATAATCTATTACAGGGCCCTGCATATAGTAAATGTTCAATAAATGGGAGTGTTTCAAAGTTTACTTTGGTTCCTGTGATGACTGGAAAATTTAATATGGGCCAAATGCAGTGGCTGATGCCTATCATCTCAGCCCTTTGGGAGGCCAAGGCAGAGGATCGCCTGAGGCCAGGAGTTTGAGGCCAAGCTGGTCAACACAACTAGATCCTGTCTCTACAAAAACACATTTAAAAATAAGAAAACTAGCCAGGCATGTTGGCACATGTCTGTAGTCCCAGCTACTCAAGAGACTGAGGCAGGAAGATTGCGTGAACCTAGGAGTTTGAGGCTGCAGTGAGCTATGATCATACCATGCACTCTGGTCTGGGCAACAGAGCAAGACCATATTTCTTAAAATAAATAAATGTCTTTTTAAAAAAGAACACTTAATGTGCTTATACAAACAAAGGATACAATTCATCTCACTATAATCATGCAATAAATGTTATATATATATTTTTTAGATGGAGTCTCGCTCTGTGACCCAGATTCCAGTGCAGTGGCACGATCTCAGCCCACTACAACCTCCACCTCCCTGGTTCAAGCGATTCTCCTGCCTCAGCCTCCCAAGTAGCTGGGATTACAGGCATGTGCTACCAAGCCCAGCTAATCTTTGTATTTTTAGTAGAGATGGGGTTTTACCACATTGGCCAGGACAGTCTTGACCTCTTGACCTCGTGATCTGCCCACCCCAGCCTCCCAGAGTGCTGGGATTACAGTTGTGAGCCACCGCACCTGGCCTAAATGTTAATTATTTTATGATAATTGCTGCCAATAGTAAATAACTTTTCCTATTTTTGCCCTTCTAGGTCTTGGTTCCTTATCTTCAAGGAGGGAGGGAAGGGACAACATCTACCATCATCATACCTGAACAGACCTCTCAAATCTGAAATGTTTCCAAGAACACACTGCAGTGCATGTGTGTGGTCCACTCACGGAATGTTGGACTCAAAATAAGTGTCGCCAAAAAAATCTCCCTCGGGCATTTCATGTAAATGGAATTATACACGATGTTGCCTTTTGTGTCTGGCTTCTTTCACTCAGCATCACCTTTTTTGTTCTGTTTTTTTGAGATAGGGTCTGACTCTGTCATCCAGGCTGGAGTGCAGTGGCATGATCACAGCTCACTGCAGCCTCAACCTCCTGGACTCCATCGATCCTCCCACCTCAGCCTTCTGAATAGCTGGGACTACAGGCACATGTCACCACACCTGGCCAGTTCCTTGTAATTTTTTTTGTAGAGGCAGGGTTTTGCAATGTTACCCAGGGTGGCCTTGAACACCTGGGCTCAGGTAACTGCCCATCTCAGCCTCCCAAAGTGCTGGGATTACAGGTGTGAGCCACTGTGCCCAGCCACATGATATTTTTGAGGTTCATCAAGGTTGTAGCAAGGATTAGTATTTCATTCCTTTTTATGGCAGACTGATATCTACGGAAGATATACCACATTTTATTTGTTCATCCATGGATGGACTTTTGGGCCATCTCATCCTTTTGACGATCTAGAATAGGTAAATCTATAGAGACAGAAGGCAGATGGGTGGCTGCCAGAAGCTGGAGGAAGGTGCGGGGGAAGGGCAGCGACTGCTTAATGGGCACCAGGTCTCCTTTAGGGGTAGTGAGAATGTTCTGGAGCCAGACAGAGGTGCTGGTTACATAACAGTCGGAATACACTAAATGCCACTGAACTGTCCACCTTAAAATGGTTAATTTTATGTTATGTGAATTGCACCTGATTTTTTAAAATCTCATTTTGGTTTTGCTTTTATTTTTTTTTCCCCTTGACTCTCTTCTCATGGTTCCCATCATGGGCCTTAACTCATCACACTCTACCCCAGGGGACAGAGTGAGGCTCTGTCTTTTTTTTTTTTTTTTTTTTTTTTAAAGACAGAGTCTTGCCAGGCATGGTGGCTCAAGCCTCTAATCCCAGCACTTTGGGAGGCCAATGCAGGTGGATGACCTGAGGTCAGGAGTTCAAGACCAGCCTGACCAACATGGTGAAACCCTGTCTCTAAAAAAAAAAAAGGATGGAGTCTTGCACCCAGCCTGGGTCAGCACCCAGGCTGCAGTGCATGGAGTGCAGTGGCGTGATCTCGGCTCACTGCAGTCTCCACCTTCTGAGTTCAAGTGATTCTCCTGCCTCAGCCTCCCGAGTAGCTGGGATTACAGGCACCCACCACCACACCTGGCTAATTTTTGCATTTTTATTACAGACAGGTTTTCACCATGTTGGCCAGGCTGGTCTCAAACTCCTGACCTCAAGTGATCTGCCCACCTCAGGCTCCCAAAGTGCTGGGATTACAGGTGTGAGCCATCTCGCCAGGCCAAGACTCTGTCTTTTAAAATATTGCTGCTGCTACAACTACTACTATCGTTAATAATAATTATCATCATCATCATCATCATCATTACCATCATCTGACCACACATCCTGTGCCCTTGTGAGAATTTTCCTGCAGGATAAATTCCATGATGTGAAATTGCTGATTTTGTTCCTCTGAACCCCCAACCATTTAGAGAAGAATGACACAAACAGTTTTCAAGAGCCCCTCCCTCTCTCTTTTAAATTTCCATTTTATTTTGTTAGTATTATTTTTTTAAAGACGGGGTTTCACCATGTTGGTCAGGCTGGTCTTGAACTCCCGACCTCAGGTGATCTGCCCACCTTGGCCTCCAAAGTGCTTGGATGACAGGCGTGAGCCACCACGCCCGGCCTAAATTTCCATTTTATTTTATTTTATTTTATTTATTTATTTTTAGAGATGGGGTCTTGCTATGTTGCCCAGGCTAGTCTCAAACTCCTAGGCTCAAGTGATCCTCTTGTCTCCCCGCCTCCCAAAACACTGAGATTACAGGTATGAGCTACCATGTCCAGCTAGAGGGAAGATAATGTTTTAATAAAAGCTGAAGGAGGCAAAGGAATGAAGCCTGTTTCTGTTTGGGAGAAGAGTACCCCTGGAGGGGAAGCAGCCAGTAAAAAGAATGTGCGTGGGAAAAATCTGAAAGACAAACACAAAACTTCTAGCAGAGGTCATCTCTCGGAGGTGGGATGGGGTAAGGGCTTTTCACCTTCTAAATGACCCACTACACATTATAGAAACTTTAAAAACACACGCACAAAACAACAATATTCTTTTAATAATTAAAACCATTTTTTTAAAAAAAGGGGGATGCCAAGTATGGTGGCTAATACCTGTAGTCCCAGCTACGGGGGAGGCTGATGTGGGAGGTTCACTTGAGCCCAGGAAGTGAAGGCTGCAGTGAGCTATGATCACGTCACTGCACTCCAGCCTGGGTGACAGAGTGACATCCGATCTTTTAAAATGAGAATAATCTCATCATACATCCTTGTGCACTTGTGACAATTTTCCTGCAGGACAAATTCCAAGATGTGAAATTGCTAGGTGTCAGAGGGGATGCATATTGACTCTTTTTTTTTTTTTTTTTGAGACAGAGTCTCGCTCTGTCACCCAGGCTGGAGTGCTGTGGGGTGATCTTGGCTCACTGCGACCTCCGCCTCCTGGGTTTAAGTGACTCTCCTGTCTCTGTCTCCTGAGTAGCAGGGATTACAGGCACCTGCCACCACGCCTGGGTAATTGTTGTATTTTTAGTGAGGATAGGGTTTCACCATGTTAGCCAGGTAGGTCTTCCACTCCTGGTCTCAGGTGATCCACCTCGGCCTCCCAAAGTGCCGGGATTTCAGGCATGAGCCACCTTACCCAGCCCACATTTGATGTTTTCTGCAGATTTACAGGGCTATATTTTAGTTTTTTTAAAGTGAGATGTGTGTGTGTGTGTGTTTGTGTGTGTGTGTGTACACCTTCTGAAATTAAATCCATAATTTAAACGTATGAATTCCTCTGGGCTGAAAGTTTAAACATGGAAGAATTAACATGACTCATGGAAAACACACAAATACACAAAAGCAAAATAAAGATCCCTTGGTGAAAACAGAAAGGAAAAAAAAAACAAGCCAAGTGTTAAACAGAAATTATTCATCAATTTCAGACTCTCGGGGTCTGGGAAGAGGGTGAGGAGTGAGGAAGCTTTGGAGTCAGATTCCAAACAAGAACTGACGATTTTCTCCCTTTCTCTCTCTTTTTTTCCAGGTCAGTAAAGTTCTCTAGGGACCTCTGAGTGGTGTGAGATCTCTGTCTCCTGATTCAGTTTTCAACCACTTTCCGTTACGTGTTCACTTTGCCAAGGGGGAGTCCTTCTCTTCTCTTGTAGGAGTGACATTCCTGTTCAGTGGTCAATAAAATCCTCCATTTCCCTGACATCTCTCTACACATTCCATCTACTTCATGGTTTAAACTTAAACCTGGAGGCCAGGCATGGTGGCTCATGCCTGTAACCCCAGCACTTTGGGAGGCCAAGACAGCCGGATCACTTGAGGTCAGGAGTTTGAGACCAGCCTGGCCAACATAGTGAAACCCCATCTCTACCAAAAATACAAAAGTTAGCTGGGCGTGGTGGTGCATGCCTGTAATCCCAGCTACTCAGGAGGCTGAGGCAGGAGAATTGCTTGAACCCAGGAGGCGGAGGTTGCAGCAAGCTGAGATCGTTTCACTGCACTCCAGCCTGGGTGACACAGCAAGACTCCATCTCAAAATTAGACAAACAAACAAACAAACTTAAACTTGGAAATTCCCTGAAGACCATCAACTCCAAGACCAAGGTGGGGGCCACTGGCAGCCTCAAATTAGTTCCCAAGAACAAAAGGAAAACCCAGCTCTGGAAGATGTCCACCATCATGGCCCCCAGAAAACCCAGTGAGAAGGGCCCCAAGAAAGCAAAAGAAGCAAAGAAAGACCTTCCCAACTCAGATAAGGTGGAAAAGGTGCCCAAGAAGCCAGGTGAGGTGAAGACGGCTCCCTCAAAAGCAGGTACAGCCAAAAAGGCCCCCAAGAAAGTCAGCAAAGGAAAGAAGGTCCTTCTTAAACTAGCCTCAATGGGAAGTCCAAGGTCTTAAACTGGGCTCAATGGGAAGTCCAAGGTCAGAGGTAGCACCAGCAGCCAAGATCCTGAGATCCACTGGAAAACAGAAGCTGGGAGCTAGGACTCCGATGGAGCCTTCTAACATTTCATGACCTCCAATTTCTCTGTGGAGAGACCATTGTCCATGCTGGTCCTTTGCTTCCTTGATCAACAGAGCATGTCCCTACCTCTTCATCAATAACTGATGTCTCCTCCAAGCCATTCCAGCTATACATGCTCAGAAGTTACACCAGCCACCCCTCAAAATACCTCTTTCCAGCATCCTTCTCTTTAACCACCTCCCAGCTCACTAACTCCCTTAAATGCAAACCAACATCCATCCCGTGGAGCCTGGCAACCCACTGACCCCGCCATTTCTCAGCACCTTCACCTGCCTTGTCAACCTTACACAAATTGGTTATATCGCACTTGCTTGCCTATTTCCCTCCTGGAAAAACATCCATCCTTGCATGAACTCAACTAGTTGCCTTTCCCATACCTGGGCAGTGGAACTTTCCTGAATGAGATCAACTATCTGGGCTGATGACATTAAATTCATGATGCTAAACCTCAAATGGGCATTTGAGAACCCCAGCATCCTATATAAGACACCCGTGCATATTGGCGTAATGGATGGGAATGACCCAATTTACAGAAATCAATATTCTTCCATCACTAAAACCTCCACCGTTGACTCCAAATTTCCCTCCAGCCACCAACCTATTTCTCTACTCCCCTTCACAAAGAGTTGCCTTCACGTGTTCCCTCCCCATCCTCACTGCACATTCTTCTCCTACCCTCTAGAGGCTGGCTTCTAGCTCCCATCACTCAATCAAAACTCTTCCCAAGAGGATTGCCAAAGACCTCCAGGCTGCCAAATCCCAGGGCCATTCTTCTGTGCCCAGATTACTCGACTGTGCCCTTCTTAATGTTGTTCTTTCCTGGTCTCTACTTCTGTCTTCCCATTTTGTTCCTCCTTTTCTATCCAGTCTCTAAATTTTGGTCTTCCCTGGGGCTCCAGTCCTCAGTAATTGCCTTTTCTCTATCTCTACCCTCTTTCTAGAGCTTACATGCATTTTGATGTATTTTATCATTCTCTTCTTGTCCTTTCTCCCTAAAATATCCACTCACTGCCCTGTTTGGTGTCCTGGTAAAGACAAGGCTGACTTCTGTGACTGAATTATCCAAGCCCCCCAACTCTGCCCTTCACCACATCTTCTGCCTTCTGGGTGGGCTTGGCCAACAGGAGACACCAGCAAGAGACGGGAGAGGAGGGGAAGTTGGGGCACTTCTCCATTTCATTTCCTCCTTGCTACTCAGAGTGGTCTTAGTAACAGCTATATCACTCTGTGTCTTCTTAGAGCATCTCACAGGAGGGTCTATATTACTCTCCAGGGCAGTTATGACAAATTGCCACAGACTAGGTGGCTTAAGACAACAGGAATTTGTTCTCTCATCATCCTGGAGGCAAGGGTCTGAAATTAGGGGGTTAACAGGTTCGAGCTCCCTTCAAAGGCTCGAAGGGAGGGTCCTTCCTTGCCTCTTCCGGTTTTGGTGGCTCTATGTGTCTTTTGGCTTGTGGCTGCACCACTCCATTCTCCATCGCCACTTAACTTTCTGTCCTGTACCTTCTCATATCAAGGCACTTGCCATAGAATCTTGAGTCCACTGTAATCCAGGATGATTAATCCCTCATCTCAATCCCTGACTCAGTGACATCTGCAAAGATCCTACTTTCAAATGAGGTCTCAGGTTCGGAGGATACAAATGCATCTGAATTTCTGGTGGACACAATTCAAACCCCTACAGTATCCAAGGTCCAAACTCTTCCATTCCTTCCCTAATCCCATGTCTCTCTCTGTTAACCTTTGTCATGAACTGTACCACCAGCTGCCGAGTAAGAAGCTCAGGTAAGGTTACCTTAAGAGACCTTCCCAATTCCTACGTCTTCCTCCCCCTCCAGCTGATGTATCATCAGACCCCACCGATTCTACTTCCAAAATTAGGCTTCGAATCCTCCTGCTCAGCACTGCCTCTACAGCAGCACCCAAGGTCAAGCCACTGTCCCTTCCCACAGAAACATCTACAATCTCAGTAGACTCCAAAGTGGTCTATTGCCTGTCTTTCTGACCTCCATTTCATTCTCCAGACAGAAGCCAGAGCATTTATGCTAAGTGAAAGAAGCCAGACACAAAAGGTCACATATTGCATGAATTCATTTATATGGAAGAGCCAGTATAGGCAAATCCGTAGAAATAGAAAACAAATTTGTAGTAACCAGAAGTGGTGGAGGTCAGGGGGATATGGGGAAGGGAGGATGAGGAGCAACTGCCTCATGGATACAGGGCTTTTTGGAGGGGTGATGATAAAATATTTGGCACTAGAAGGAGGTGGAGATTGTACAACATCGTGAATGCATTGAATGCCGTTGAATTGCTTATTTTGAAATGGTTAACTAATGTTGCATGAATTTCACATCAATACAAAAATTACTTGATTGAGACAGGATCTCACTCTGTTGCCCAGGCTAGAGTGCAGGCGCGCAATCATGGCTTACTGCGACCTCGGTCTTTGGGGCTCCAGCAATCCTCCCACCTCAGCCTCCCGAGTAGCTGGGACTACAGGTGTATACTACCACACCCAGCTAATTTTTAATTTTCATTTTTCTTTGTAGAGATGGGGTCTTCCTGTGTTCCCCAGGCTGGTCATGAACTCCTGGGCTCAAGTGATTCTCCCACCTCAGCCATCCAAAGTGATAGGATTACAGGTGTGAGCCACCATACCCAGGTAAAAAATATATAGGCAGGCTGGGCACGGTAGCTCGTGCTTGTAATCACAGCACTTTGGGAGGCCAAGGCAGGTGGATCACGAGGTCAGGAGTTGGAGACCAGCCTGGCCAACACAGTGAAACTCCATCTCTACTAA
This sequence comes from Cacajao melanocephalus, assembly GCA_963573385.1. Lineage (NCBI taxonomy): Eukaryota > Metazoa > Chordata > Mammalia > Primates > Pitheciidae > Cacajao > Cacajao melanocephalus. The sequence goes on along the minus strand of CAUYLG010038111.1, from coordinate 159,419 downwards.
AAATACAAAAATTAGCTGGGCGTGGCAGGTGCCTGTAATCCCAGCTACTCAGGAGGTGGAGGCAGGAGAATCACTTGAACTCAGGAGGTGGAGGTTGTAGTGAGCCAAGATTGTGCCACTGCTCTCCAGCCTGGGTGACAGAGCTAGACTTTGTCTCAAAAAAAAAAAAATATATATATATATAGAAGAGAGAAATAGATATGTATGTGTGTGTATATATATATACATATGCTTTATATGTGTAATATATACCTGTGTGTGTGTGTGTGTGTATATATATATATATATATATTTTTTTTTTAAAGTAAAGCAGTTATGTCCCATCCCACTTAAAACTTCTCTGAGGACTTCCCATCGCATTCCAGAACATGGTCTAGAAGGTCTTGTGTGACTTGTCTCTGCCAAGTTCTCTTCCCACCTGTGAGCCCCTTTGCTCATCAGGCTCTAGCTACACTGGCTCTTTTTGAATATGATGAACTTGTCCCTTCCCCAGGGCCTTTGCACATGCTGTTCCCTCTGCCTGGGATTCTCTTCCTCCCTCTCTCTCATTCTGCTCACACTCTGCTCTGTGTGTCCCAACCTTCAGGTCTTCACTTACATGGTACCCCCGTACTCCTAATTATCCTCCACCCAGAGGACCTGTAGCAGGTTTCTTATTTTATCTTTCAGAGATGGGGCCTTGCTCTGTCGCCCAGCCTGAAGTGCAGTGGCACAATCCTACCCATGCTTTAGCCTCTGGAGCCTGCGGCCATGGCCTTATTTGGTAAAATGGCCTTTGCAACTATAATTAAATTAGAGATCTCAAGATGAGATTGTCCTGGATTATCTGAGGGGCTCAAAAATCCAGTGACAAATCCCAATGCTGGGAACAGCATCAGGCAGCACTGGGATGTACACGGTGGGGACGTGACAGTGGGCGGGACAGATGTGGTTCCTCCTGGCCCTCCTGCAACTTGTAATAGGAAAAGAAGGCATGAACTAGGGAATAAGCAAATACAGACATAATTACTAATTGCGGTAAGTGTTAGAGAGAAAACCAGTAGGGTCCTGGGTTCGTTTCCTAGGGCTGCCAGGACAAACTGCCATGAGCTGGGTGGCTTAAAACAACAGAAATATATTGTCACCCAGTTCTGAAGGCTGGAAGACCAGAATCAAGGCATCAGCAGGGCTGAGCTGCCCTGGACAGCTCTAGAGAAGACGCTTTCTTGATTCTTCTGGTAGTTGTTGGCAACAAATTTTTGGCTTGTGGCTGCATCACTCCAATACCTGCCTCTGTCTGCACATGGCCTTCGACTCGGTGTCTGTGCCTTTCTCTTCTCTTCCCCCCCCACCCCCCACCACCGCCTTTCTAGCTTGTGGTCATGGCCACAGGATCCAGAGGCTAAAGCGTGTGTATGATTGCACCACTGCACTTCAGGCTGGTTGACAGAGCAAGGCGCCACCTCTGAAAAATGAAACCAAGTAAGAAACCTACCCCTAATTTTTTAATGGTCGCCATTCTAACTGGCGTGAGATGGTATCTCAATGTGGTTTTGATTTGCATTTCTCTAATGACCAGTGATGATGAGCATTTTTTTCCTATGTTTGTTGGCTGTATAAATGTCTTCTTTTGAAAAGTGTCTGTTCATATCCTTTGCTCATTTTTTGATGGGACAAGAACAGAAAACCAAACACTGCATGTTCTCATTCGTGAGTAAGTGTTGAACAATGAGAGCACATGGACACAGGGAGGGGAACACCAGGGCCTGTCGGGGGGTGGGGCCTAGGGGAGGGATAGCAGGGGGTAGGGGATTGGGGAGAGATAACATTAGGAGAAATACCTAATGTAGATGATAGGGGGATGGATGCAGCAAACCACCATGGCATGTGTACACCTATTTAACAATCCTGCATGATCTGTACATGTGCCCGAGAACTTAAAGTATACTACTAATAATAAAGAAACGTACTACAGGTCCTTTGGGTAGAGGATAATTATAAGTATGGAGGTATCACGTAAGTGAAGACCTGAAGGTTGGGAGGCACAGAGCAAGAGTGTGAGCAGAATGAGAGAGGAGGAGGAAGAGAATTCCAGGCAGAGGGAACAGTGTTCCCAGGGTTGCATTAGCAACTCCAGTTCAACACATTTTCTGGAAAGCCCCAGCCTTGCAATGAAACCCTGCTCACTTGCTCCCCACTGCACTCTCCCAAATATTTGGGTCTGCCTCGCCTTTCCCATCACTGGCTCTGCCACCCATGAAGATTCTCCTTGAAGCTTTATCATTAAAAAATAAACCCACATATTCTGTGTCTCCAAAAGAAGCTTTTACTTTTGCAAACTCTATTGATTTAATCCTAGAGGCTGCTGGCAGCAGTCCCAGAAGCTTAATCAATATGACAACACCCGGAGCAGCCAGAACATCAAGGAGGCTCGGCCAAGATCTTCCGCTTGGGTCTTCACTGACCCCGACTGAATCTCTCACAACCATGAAGACAGATTTACAGTAGGGGGCAGGATATTTGCAACGGCTCCAGGATCCTGCTTAGGTGTGCAAAAGGAAATGCCTCTGAGCTTCAGGCACTTCAGAGCTATTTGTTAATTTGCTACTACGACGGATTCCCATAAGACTTGAGGAAGACGGAAGACAACAGAGAAAAATCGCAGGTTCTAGAACCTGATTATAAACTCCCTGGTGGGATGAGCAGGGGAGGATCAGGCAAAAGGGAGGTGGGAAAAAGAAGATGAAGATGTCAAGAGTTAAAAATGCAATGAGTTAAACCAGAGATTCCTTCACCCTTAGCAGACACTAAGGGACCAGAGAAGGAGAAAAAAAAGGTCACAGAAAGAGGTTGAGAAGGACTAAATCAATGCCCCAGGCTTTAGAAACCATTAATCTCCTCAAAGTAAAAGTCAAACAATTCTTTCTCACATTTTATTCAAGACTGAAAAACAGGAAAATTAGAAGCACTATAGGAAGAAAGTGGAAGAGAAGAAATAATTGTTAATCAGAAGTTCAAATGCATGTGATATTTCTGAACCTACTGAGCCCTTATATGAAAATACGGGCTGGGCATGGTGGCTCATGCCTGTAATCCCAGCACTTTGGGAGGCAGGTGGATTACTTGAGGTCAGGAGTTGAAGACCAGCCTAACCAACATGGTGAAACCCTATCTCTACTTAAAAATACAAAAATTCTCTGGATATGGTGGTGGGTGCCTGTAATCCCAGCTCCTCGGGAGGCTGAGGCAGGAGAATCACTTGAACGTGGGAGGTGGAGGTTGCGGTGAGCTGAGATTGCACCACTGCACTCCAGCCTGGGCAGCATAGCAAGACTCTGTCTTAAAAAAAAAGAAATAAAGAAAAAAAAAGAAAAGAAAGAAAGAAAGAAAAAGAAAATATGAATATCCAGGTCTAAAACATATATATACACACAACCTCCTGGAGACACTGTGATTAGGTATTGGGCCCAAAACGCAGATAATGAGGTATATAGTCAGCCTAGTATACATCCTGCTGCAGTAACAATCAATCTCCAGATCTCAGTGGTGAATACACAGCAGGTCTATTTTTCCACTCATGCTATGAAGTGGGATAGGGACTGATCTATGTCATCCTCTCTCCAGCACTTACTTTGAGAGAAGGTCCATCTTTGTGCGTCCATGACAGTGGAGGCAGGAAAAAAGGAAACATGGTGAATCCCACACTCACCCTTAATGCTTCTGTCCAGAATGACTGAGGTCACTTCCCCTCACATTTCACTGATGAAACCAAATCACACAGCCATATCTAACTTCAGGGAGGTGGGGAAAGTGACATTCTACTCTGTATCCAGAGAAAAACAAGAAGTATTAGCTGAACAAGGTAAAGAATACCCCCTCAGGAAGATTATATGACTCGCCCAAAGTAAATCAGCTTTGAAGGTGTCAGAAGTGGGACCTGCATTCAGGACTAAATGATCCATGTCTTTTTAACTCTACCATCCTGAACTTGGCAGGAGTTGAGAATAAAACCTAGAAAGAAGTGAAGCAAAATATCAAAGGAGGCAGTGTGGGGATGGCAGAAGGAACTAGGAAAAATAATACAACAAGTAAGGGAGAAATAAAAGGAGCCAGAAAATTACAACCAGAGCATAAGTAAAGGAGCTTCATCTTCAGAAACCAAAACGCATTGTGAACATGAGGGGAAAAGTGGGGGAGTTTCACACTCCTTTCAGGGAGAGGCAAAGAGTAAAGGGATAGTGCAGGGGTTTATGTGAGGCTGTATAAGGAGGTGGGGACACAACCATGAAAGGAACTTGTTCTCTTCTTGTTCGTCCTCTGAAGCCACCATCTTGGCTCAGACTGAAGGTCCAACAAATGCTAGTTGGTGCAACAGCAGTCCAGGAAGCTAAGTCGAGGGCTTGCCAGGACTTTCACCAGCTGCACTGTCCCTCCTTGGACATTCTCCTGCTCAGTTCTGGGAAATCCGGACAAGAGGTTGGAAGATGTTCCAGAATGGATGCTGGCTTGGTCCTTCTGATCATTCCTCCCCTATCTTTAACCCAGGCCAGACTAGAAGCAAGAACAGATCCTGGTTCTGCCACACTCCCAGACAGCAGGTGGGAATTCTACACAGCCAGGTAGGTCAGTTTAGCACCAGAGCAGGGATTCTGGAAGGACTCACCAACACTGCCAGCTCATCATCACCATTTCAGTTTTGAGCACCTATTATACGCCTCCTGAATGCTTTCTGTGCATGAATGCATTGAGCCCTCACCACCTGTTTGCCTAGAAATCCTACTGGTTAACCTTCAGCTTATATTGAGAATTAGTAGTGTCCAAAGCTGGGGGAAGGGAGAAACTGGAAGTGACTACTAACGGGTACAGTGTTTCCTCTTGGGGGGCGGGGGGATGAAATGTTCTGAGACCAAACAGAGGTGACTGCTGCACAACATGGTGACTGTAGTAAGTGCCGTGGAATTGCATACCTCAAAATGGTAAATTTCATGTTTAGGGATTTTATCACAATGAAAAAATTTAAAAACTAGTGGGGCGCAGTGGCTCATGTCTGTAATCCCAGAACTTTGGGAGGCCAAGGTGGACGTTTAAGATTGAGAGTTCAAGACCAGCCTGGCCAAGGTGGTGAAACTCTGTCCCTACTAAAAATACAAAAATTAGCCGGGCACAGCGGCAGGCACCTGTAATCTCAGCTATTCAGTAGGCTGAGGCAAGAGAATCACTTGAACCCAGGAGGTAAAGGTTGCAGTGAGCCAAGATTGCACCACTGCACTCCAGCCTGGGCAACAAGTGAGACTCCATCTCAAAAAAAAAAAAATTAAAAAATTATAACCAGAATCCAGCCACTCATTATGATGTCCATAACCAACAACCTGGTCCCACCCCATCTATTACCTGCCTGGACCAATACTATCACCTCCTCCCCAATTCCCCAGCTTTTGCCACACCCACCCTCAGCCTTCAAAGTCTGTTCTTTGCATAGCAGCCAGAGGAGCCTATGGATATGAGAGTCAGGTCACATGCCTCTTCTGCTCAAAAGCCCTCCGTGGCTCCTACCTCCCTCAGAGCAAAAGCCAAAGTCCTCCCCACAGCCCACAAGGCCCTGCACAACCTATTCCATTGCCTCTCCATCCTCACCCTTGCACCTCCCCTCTCTTCCTCTTGCTCACTGCCTTCAGCCACACCTGCCTCCTCACTGTCACACATGCCACACATGCCCCTACCTCAGGGCCTTTGCACCAGCTGTTGCTTCTTTCACCAGACATCCTTACAGCTTCCTCAAGTCTTGGCTCCAATGCCACCGCCTCAATAAAGCTCTTTCTAATACAGCAACTGGCCTCCCCAGCCTTTTCTCTGCTGCTTTCTTCCCATTACCCTTATCATCTTCTAAAGTACAATGAAATTTACCTATTATTTTTGTTTCTTATCGTACGGCTCTCCCAGTGAGAATGTAAGCTTCCAGAGGGCAGGGACTTTTGCCTGCTTCCTGAGTCTTGAACAGTGCCTCGGCCACCGTGCAGACTCCTTCCATGCTTGCTGAACAAATGCAGAGCCCTATGAGGCAAGGACTAGTTTCTGCCCATTTTATGGAGGAGGAAAACTGAGACTCATCATCAGATATGCGGCTAGTCATGGCTGCGCAGTGACCAAACTCAGTCTGATTTCACAGCCCAGACTCTCAACACAGTGATCATTCCTCATGATTATTCACACAGCAAGGATGGACCAGGCAGCGTTCTAAGGGCCGGCGATGCAACAGAAGACAAAACAGATCAAGCCGAGCCCTCACAGAGGTGACGTTGTACCTAGTTCTTTTGTTTCCTGTCCAAACTCTCACTTTTAGCTCTGACAGTGGCCCCTGGGTAACACCACATAACACACCTTGAGACACGATCTGAATGTTCTACAGATGCCGCCTCTCCACTGTGCGACTCTGGTAGCTTTTCTTTTGTTATATAAGGATAATTTGCCAGCCCCACTACCTTTGCACTCAACCAGAACCCCCGGGCTCGGAGATCTCGCGACAGTCATCTTATTATCACCACATTTGCAAATGTGCGGGTGGATGGGGCACCGTCCATCCACCTCCTCCAAGAAGCAGCCCCTGATTTCTCCTCCCCAGAAAATCTTCATCTCTCTGTTCTTGGAAACTGAGAGAACTAAGCACCTCCCTTGAGCTGTTGTGCAAATGTGTGTGATGTGTTTTATTTGGTTCTTCTGTATTTTCACTCTGGAAATCGACAGTTCTGGCCAGAACGCCTCCCGCCCCCCCCTCCCCCCCCCCACAAAATAAACATGTCATTGGGATAAAGCAATGAAAGAAATGGGGTGAAGTCTAATTCAGACTTGGGGTGAGTTGCTGGGTCAGGAAAGGCTCTGAAGATGTACCATTTAAGAGAAAACCTAAAGGTTTTATTATGGTTGTTGCTGTGGTCTTTTTTTTTTTTTTTTTTTTTTTGAGACAGAGTTTTGCTCCGTTGCCAGGCGCCAGGCTGGAGTGCAGTGGCACAATCTCAGCTCACTGCAACCTCCGCCTCCCGGGTTCAAGCAATTCTCCTGCTTCAGCCTCCCGAGTAGCTGGGACTACAGGCGCACGCCACCACGCCCAGCTAATTTTTGTATTTTTAGTAGAGACAGGGTTTCACTATGTTGGCCAGGATGGTCTCGATCTCTTGACCTCGTGATCCACCCACCTCGGCCTCCCAAAGTGCTGGGATTACAGGCATGAGCCACCGCACCCAGCTGCTATGGTCATTTTGTAGACACAGGGTCTCACTCTGTCGCCCAGGCTGAAGTACACAGGGTACAGTCACTGACTGCAGCCTTGAACTCCTGGGCTCAGGCAATCCTCCCACCTCAGCCTCCTAAGTAGCTGGATCTACAGGCATGCATCACCACATCTGGCTAATTTTTTATTTTTTGTAGAGACGGGGTCTTGCTATGTTACCCAGGCTGGTTTTGAATTCCTGGCCTCCAGCGATCCTCCTGCCTCAGCTTCCCAAAGTGCTGAGGTTACAAGCCTGAGCTACCATGCCTGGCCTGAAGGATTTATAAGGATTCATCAAGTAAAGAATCGGACAAAGGTACAAGTATTTCCCAGCAGCTTTGTTCATAATGGCCCAAACAAGAATCAAAAGAAACGCCAATCAACAGGTAAATGGATTAACAAACTGTGGTTATTTCCAGATGAATGCTATCCGGCAACAGGAATGACAGAAGCCACCGTGCTCACTCACCCAGCACACATATCAACTGCTTATTGCATGCCACCTGCTGACCTAGGCTGTTCTAGTCCACAGTGGTGGACAAAACCAATAAAAGGCAGGGCGCGGTGGCTCACGCCTGTAATCCCAGCACTTTGGGAGGCCGAGGTAGGTGGGTCACTTGAGGTCAGGAGTTCGAGACCAGCCTGGCCAACATGGTGAAATCCCATCTCTACTAAACACACAAAAATTAACCAGGCGTAGTGATGGGCGCCTGTACTCCCAGCTACCTGGGAGGCTTAGGCAGGAGAATCACTTGAACCCAGGAGGCGGAGGTTGCAGTGAGCCCAGAGGGCGTCACTGTACTCCAGCCTGGGTAACAAGAGCAAAACCCCATCACAAACAAAACAAAACAAAAAACAAATAAAGCTGCCTTCCCTTGTGGATATCACAGTGACTTGGGTGACAGACAGCAAACAGATAAATAAGAAGGTGAAAAGTTCCAAAGGGGAAAAGTAAGGCAGAAGGGTGGGAGGCAAATGCTGAGAAGGTGGACTTTCAGTGAAGTCCTGAAGGAGGTAAGGAAGAAGCCATGAGGTCACGTGAGAGAAGAACAATGCAGACAGAGGAAGCAGTCAGTGCAAAGGTCCTGAGGTAGGACTGTGCCTGGTGTGTTCGAGGGAGAGTAAAGAGGGTGGCAGGAGCTGGATGAGTGAGGGCAGAGATGCTCATGGGCTTCCTGAACAGACCTTCTTGGGCTTTCTCCTAAGGCAGAGAAAATTAGCAATGGGCAAGGAAAATGGCAACTTCTGGAGCTTGGGAAGAAAAGAGGAAAGAGAGAAGGAAGAGAGGGAAGAGGAGGAGGACAGGCCTGAGCTCAGAGTCCTGCCACCCTCACTCCTCATGTCTTATCAGACAAACAAGCCCAGAGTCAGGAGACCCCGTGTCCCAGTGGCCTGCTGTGCTGTCCTGAAAGACAGATCAACAGGGAAAGAGAGGCTGGCCTTTCAGAAAGGAAGGGCAAAGAAGAACGTAAACAAAGCAACCGAAAAAAATAGAGCTAATATATGGTAACACATACCACACCAGCCCTTGACAAACTCTGGCCCATGGCTTGTTTGTGTAAATAAAGTTTTATTGGCAGACGGCCATGCCCATTCATTTACATATTGCCTGTAGCTGCCTTTGCTACAATGGCAGAGTGGTCCCAAAGAGACAGTATTTACTAGACATTTACTGTCTAATCCTTTGCAGAAAATATTTGCTGACCCCTGTACTATGACAACATATAACCATATTAGCATATTATGTACTTACAGCATATAAAATATAACTATATATCAATAATATTAGCATATATTCAACATATATTAGCATATTATGTACTTGTAGCATATATAGTTATCAACTATATATATATAGTTGTATATATGGTTATATATATAGTTGATAACTATGTATCTACAAGTACATAATATGCTAATAGTTATATATTGTTGAATATATAGTTATATTCAAAACTCAGGTTTGAATTTTATGGGTCCACTTATGTAGATGTGTTTTCAGTAACAGTTACACCACGTGTGCTTGCCTTTCCTGCCTCCCCTTCCACCTCCACCTCTTCTGCCTCTGCCACCCCTGAGAGAACAAGACCAAGTCCTCCTCTTCCTCAGCCTACTTAATGGGACGGTGATGAGGTTAAAGACCTTTACAGTGATCCCCTCCCAATTAATGAAAAGTAAATATATTTTCTCTTACTTACGATTTTCTTAATAATACTTTCTTCTCCCTAGCTTACTTTATTGTAAGAATACAGTATACAATGCATATAACATATAAAATCTGTGTCCATCAACTCTTTATGTTATTGGTAAGGCTTCTGCTCAACAGCAGACTATTAGCGATTAAGTTTTTGGAGAGTCAAAAGTTATACACAGGCCAGGTGTGGTGGCTCACACCTGTAATCCTAGCACTTTGGGAGGCTGAGGCAGGAGGATCACTTGAGCCCAAGAGTTCCAGACTAGCCTGAGCAATAAAAGCAAGACCCGGTCTCTAATTTTAAAAATTCTAAAAAATAGAGAAAAAAAGTCATACACACATTGTTGACTACATAGGAGGTCATTGCCCCAACCCTTATGTTGTTAAAGAGTTCATATTTATCTACAAATATGTAATTACATAACAGAAAATGGTATAATAATTACTGTTATAAATAACATGTTGGGTTCTTACCACGTGAGGGCACTGGGCTAAGCTTTTCTGCCTATGCTCTTGTATTTAATCTGATCAAACACTCATTAAATTAGGACATTATTATGATTGTTATTATTGAATGAGAGCACAGACTCTGAATCTAGATAGCCTAGGTTGAAATCCTACTTTTGTCGTTTGAGGGGTGCAAGACCCCAAATAATGAGCCTCTCTCGGTTTCAGCTTTCTCTCTTGTTACACGGGATGATAACAGTATCCACCCCTCAGGGCATTGAAAGGATGAGCTTAATTAATGGAAGTGAGGTACTTGGTATATTGACCAGAACTCTCATCACCATAATTGTCCTTATTTTACAGATGAGGAAACTGAGGCACGTGAAGGTGAAATCATGGGCAGCCATCACTGCCAGAAGTGGAGATCTGGCAACGTTGGGGAGAGGGTGATAAAAACTAGCAATCCTAGCTGTCATGATAGGTGGACCCAGATGACAGCACTGGAGAACTTGGTACTGTCTTCTTCTCACCTCACTGTCCTGGGCCTGGGAGTGGGCAGAAGACAAGGACCTGCTGGCCAGCTGCCAGAGGCAATGAGGGGTTGCACTTCTGTTCTCCATGGAGGGAAAGAAGGCTGGTTAAGCCTGACTGGTAGAAGCTGAGACAGTGACAGCCCTATCATCACAGATTCTTGGAGGAGTTCAAAGAAGTGGGTGAGGCGGGGAGGGGACAGACCATTGTTACAGCCACTGGGCTGACCCTGGGGGCTGGAAACGGGGGATGCGTGGCCAGGACAGCTGGACCAGATTGGAGGGAGGCAGGTTCATACCATTATTAACATGTCCAGTTTCAATGTCACTTGTACACCTACTTCTGGTTGCCAAAACAGAGGCAGAAGCAGGTGAGGGGCAAGTTGCTTCCTGCCCCTGGGACCCAAGTCCACCTCCCTGGACCCAGCCTGATGGACCTTTTCTAGGTTTCACCTCCAGGAAAATCATTGCTTGCTTCAGGCAGCAATCACTTGCTTCCTATTCTAACTCCATCAAGGCATCTTTCCCCACTTAACCTCGGGTTAAGGTGAGGGGCTTGCCAGGGGCACTGACTGCCTGCAGAGACCCCAACTATCTCAGTTCCACCTTGATTATCTCCTGGAGAAGACAGCTATCCAAGCAGAGGACCCCATACTCAAGCTTGGCATCGAATTTACCTCCTCTGGAGAACAGGGAAGGATTTTCACTTAAAGGGAAAGAATTTGCAGAAGAAAGAAAGACATATGGGAGAAAAAAAGAAGAGAGCAGACATTGGCATGTAGAGGGAACCAAGAACCAATAACCATCACCACCACTGCTACCACCAATAAGAATAGCAGCAAACCCAACCTTCTTCCCCCCCCAACCTGAGAATCTAATTTCACTTTGTGGAAAAGACAAAGTGATGTGTCCACTGAACATTCCTCTCCATGGACTACATTTCTCAGTTCCCCAGCAGTCAGATCGGCCACAAGTACTGGCTATCTTCCATTACCCCAAATCCGCTCTCCTTCCTTCCCCTCTATGACTATCACATGGGGGCTGACCTGTGTGGATGGGCTCACTGGGCTCCCAGCCCTCTGGCTTTGGACAATGGGGAACATTTATTCTGCCAGCTTCCTCAGGTTACAGTTCCTGTTAGGAAATGCACTCTCTCTCTTTCTCTCTCTCCCCCTCTTTCTCTCAGCTTGTGTGTGTGTGTGTGTGTGTGTGTGAGAATGATCTCAGTCTCCCCCCCCGCCGCCTCCTTCCTCTCTGTTTAGGTAAGGGTCCACATCTTTGTAAGCTATCTCTTAATTTGATTCTTGGTGTGTATCTCTGGTTTCCCACGGGGACCCTCTCTCATACACCATGGGATGAAATTCCAGTCCACAGAAAGCAGGCACAAATGAGGTTCACTACTCCTATATGTGGCCTCCCAAAACCCACTGCATGAGGCCTCATGCTCTTTTCCTACAGATCGAAAATGAAGGACCTTCTGCTCTTAGGGGATGGTAGAGCCACAGACAGAAAGAGCCTGGGTCCTGGAACCACCACATGAAATGTCACTTGCTGATTATCTGATTGGATTTAGGGTGAGAAGTACATTCTTACTGCCTTAAGCTACTGCAGAGTTGGGAGTTGTTTGTTACAGCAGCAAGCATATCCTAACACACCTTTAACAAGATTGCTCTTCCCCACTCAGAGAAGTCGGCTCCACCCCCAACTCCATAAATCCATGTGACACAAACGTAAGCCAATCAAAGTACCCCTTTCTCCACCTCCCATTTCACCACAGTGATTGGTTCTGGCATGAGCACATGACCACAGCAATAGCCAATCAAAAGCAAGAAAGCGTCTGCTGAGAATTCTGGGAAGATGGCTGGAAAAGAGAGAAGAATCTCTCTTTGAATATGATCTGGGGCAGACTGGGGGCTGGAAGTGCAGCTAAGTCATGGTGAATGGAGCCAACTGCAAAACGTAGAGCCAAGAAACAGAAACAGAGGCCTAATGGTGTTATCTGATCCCTAGATCCAGACAAGCCTGAAGGTGGACACTTCTGGGACTCTTTCGTCTCATGAGCCAATACAATCCCCCATCTTGTTTAAGCCCCTTTGAGTTTTCTGCCTCTTGCAAGCAAAGGGAATTAAGGGATTCACATAGGTAAATGTAATGAGTCCACACCATGTGTCAGGCATGCTGACCTCACAGCAAGTCAGCAGGTAGATATTTTTACCTTAATTCCCATTTTATAGGCAAGGAAATGGGGACCTTAAACATTGGCCAGGAGCACCTCAGTAAGAAATTATTTGCAAAAAAGTATGTTTGGGGGTTGGGTGTATGAACTTGAGTAAATGAGATTGGGCTGAAGGTCCAGAAACTGAATTCCAATCCCCAAACCAACATATTTTGTGCGATTTCAAGAATGCCAATTAACTTCCCTTATTCTATAATAAAATGGAGATAAAACTCTTCCACTTCTCATCCACCGATTTCATAGGGTTGGTTTGGGTAACAAAATAAAGTAACAATTAAAAGGTGTTCTGAAGGAAAGGCTAGCAACTCATCCTTGCTGTTGTTAATAAACAGTCATTGTTGAATTGGTTCCAGAAACCCTGGGGGCCAGGGGCGGTCCAGTGATTCTCTTGGCCAGCATTCCAAAGACCATCTGTAGCAAATACATCCTCCAGAGCACATACCCTTGGCAGGATCACAAACTGCTTTTTTCACCCAGAAAACACAACCAGAAAAGAAACAGAGATAGAGAGAGGGGAGAGAGGGGAAAAATCACACCAGCTCAAAATATCTTTCAATCTGATCAATGATTTCCATTTCCACAGCCACCATGCCAGCCCAGGGCACCCTGTCTCTTCCATGAATGACTGGAGTCATTTCCTAATTGGTCTCACGGCTTTTTATTCTTGCTGTGTTCCAATACATTCTCCACGCAGCAACCAGTGGAAGCATTCACAGACATAAAATCACTGTATTACTGCTTCAGTACCCTGACGGTGCCTTTAGGGTAAATATCAAATTCCTAAGCGTCTTCCACAGGACCTTTGCACATGCTGTTTTCTGTGGCCAAAATATCTTTTCCACCATTCCCACCCCTACAATAGCAGAGGCCCACTAAAGACTCAGTTTATCACCACTTCCCCAGAAGATGTTATTTTACAGGTTTCTCTTACAGCAAGCCAGACTTGTCCCTTTTTGCAAGGCTTGTAGCATTTAAAATTTTAAGTAGTAAAAGCTATTTACAAGTCATCCTTGCCAGACTGTAAACTCCATGAAAGCCATGACTGCATCTGTCATGTCCGTTCATTGTAACTCAGTGCCTAGCACATAGTTGGCACTCAATAAATATCTGTGGCTTCAAAAGTTGAGTATAAAAACAGATCAGATGAAAAAAGGTAAAAGTTAAACAGTCAAAGATCTTGCAGATCATTGGGGCAACAATGGTCTTTTTAATAAATGATGCTGGGATAATTCTTATGGAATAAAAAGGAAATTGGACTCCTACCTAACACTACACATAAAAATCAATCCCAAGCTGATTCAAGACATACAGTGAACAAAACTGTAAAACTTTCAGAAATAACATGAAATATATTCATGGCCTCAGGGTAAAAACAATTTTCTTAAATAAGATACAAAGTCCACAAACTATAGGAAAATATTTCTAAGTCAACCATATTAAAATTTAGAGCAGTCAGTGATCAAAAGACATTATAAAAAAGAAATCAAAAGTCAAGCCAAGAGTAAATACTGCACAACATATAATGACGAAGAATCAGTTTCCAGGATATATAAGGATCACCTAAAAATCAATATATATTTTTAAAAAGTAACGTAATAAAAAATGGACAGAGCATGTAGAGGCACATCACAAAAAAGGAAGCTTGAATAGTCAACAGTCTCTCTCACCTTCCACTTTTCTTTCTCATCTCTTTTTCTCTGTGTGTCTCTTCTTTATCTCCTCTTTCTCTTTCTTCTTCCCTACACAATCTCTCTTTAACACATATTTATGAACATATTTAAAATATGTTCACTCTAATATGTAACTGGGGGATGCAAACTAAAATCACAATGAGAAATCACCGTGAGAAAGGCTATAACTTAAAAATCCGACAATACCAAGTGTTGGCAAGGTTGCAAAGCATCTTGAATGCCCACCCACCGCTGGCAGGAGTGTAGATTAGCACAAGCACTTTGGAAAACTGTTTGGCAGTATTTAGTCAAGGTGAAAATGTACAACTCTCAGTATCCAACAATTTCATGCAGAGCTATGTGCTCCGGAGAGACTCCTGCACCTGTGCAGCAGAATCCATCAACCACCAGCAAAGCTGCTCATGCCAGTGACCAAAAGAGAACAAACTCACATGCTCATCATCAGGGAACAAACAAGATCATGAAGGGGCTGCAGTGACCACAATGAGGATGAAATCCTCAAAGTTACAAAGGTAACTGCAAGACAATGAAGCAAAATACAAAGCAACTCCTATCACATACTTTTATGTATATGAAACTCAAAACCACACGATATTTGACAGTATTGCTTCAGGAGGCATACTTAGGTGGTACAACCACAAAGGAGAGCAAGTGAATGGTTCCCATACAATCTCCTATAGTGTCCTCCAAGAGGGAAGGCGTGGTTGTGACTGAGGATGAGCATGCGGGAGAATCTGATGGTGGCCCCGTGGCCCTTGACCTGGGTAAAATGGTGTAC
The DNA here is from genome assembly GCA_963573385.1 of Cacajao melanocephalus. Taxonomy (NCBI): domain Eukaryota; kingdom Metazoa; phylum Chordata; class Mammalia; order Primates; family Pitheciidae; genus Cacajao; species Cacajao melanocephalus. The sequence continues at coordinate 144,300 of CAUYLG010038111.1, read as the reverse complement.
ACTTCATGGTTTTGTCTTTAAAATGTTCATCTATGTTCCTGCACTCTTCTCTAGACTTGTTTTCTGTCTCTGTCTCTCTCTCTCACACACACACACAAACACTCACAAGTCAGCTAAAGACTAAAAAAAAAAAAAAGACACATACACCAAGCAACAGTTTATGCTGAGAAAGAGGAAAGGGGCAACTACCCAGACAGAAAATGAAAAGATAACACAGACACAGGAAATGAAAACGGATGACGAGTTGGCAAGAAGGCGAGGGTAAGGAAATGAGAACTAGAGAGACAGAAAACAGAAAAAAAAGTAAGATGGTCAAGGATAACAGAAGAGGGGGAGATACAAAAAGCAATATTCTCTCTCTTCTTTCTTTTTCTATTTCCCCTCTTCTTCCACGTCTCTCCCTTTCCTTCATCTGCCTCCGTCCTTTCCATCTTTGTCTCTGTTTTCCTTCACCATTGCCTCCCTTGCACTTCCTCCATCCAGGTCTTTCTCTCACCTTCCACTTTTCTTTCTCTCTCATCTCTTTTTCTCTCTGTGTATCTCTTCTTTATCTCCTCTCTCTCTTCCTTCTTCCCTACACATGCAATCTCTCTTTCTTTTAAGACATATTTAACAAGCAGTTATCCTATACTGGACACAGTGCTATAAAAGAGGGCCTGGCTAGGGGAAACGGGATGGCGTGGCCCACCATGGTTACCAAGCGTCAGTGGTATGGACGCCTGACCAAGGGCACCTCATCCCGGCTTGGGCATGGACCTGTGAGCCGCCTGCCACTCTCTCCCCATCATTAATTTCACTATCAAACACTTGCAGCATCACAAGTTGTAGGTCTTATTTATTAAATATTTAACTAGGAGAAACCCAGCTGAGATGAAACCTCTCATTTGTGGCAGCCACAGGAGAGTAGAACACGGACCTGCTGCTGGGATTAAGCCAGGCTGATGAGTAGAACCAGGGTGCCCAGAGAGGGAAACAGGTGGGGGCAGCCCCCGGTGGGAACAGGCAGACCCAGAAATGCAGGGAGCTGGGCTTTCACACAGTCTCACCCAGATGGCGAGAGGTTGTCAGCCAGGGAAGGTGAGTTCAAAAAAACCCCCAAACCAGGATAGGTCGATCTGTTCAGACAGACTAGTGGTGGCCAGGAGCTGAGGGAGTCGGGAGAGATGAGGAGTGAGTGCTGAATGAGTACAGGGTCTCCTTTTTGAGGTCTTGAACCTAGAGAGAGCTGATGATTTCACAACACTGAGTATATTAAATGCCATCGAACTGTACTAATGGTCAATTTTATGTTACAGGAATTTTATCTCAATGTTTTAAAAATTAAAAAAAATCCCACACCCAAACCCATTAACTATTAGCTCTCAGGCTGCTGACCTCATTTTTTTAAATTCATGCATATTACACAGCCAGTGCTTACTATCAATCTGAGGCACCCGCTCAACATTTTGGGTTTCTTTCTTTCTTTTTTAGAAACAGGGTCTCAACTCTTGTCCCCCAGGCTGGAGTGCAGTGGCACCATCATAGTTCACTGCAGCCTTGAACTCCTGGGCTCAAGGGATCCTTCCACCTCAGCCTCCCAAGCAGTTAGGACTACAGACATGCGCCACTACACCTGGGTAATTTTTAAATGGTGCCAAGCTGGTCTCAAACTCCTGGCTTCAAGCAATCCTCCCACTTCAGCTTCCCAAAGTGCTGGGATTATAGGTGTGAGCCACTGCATCTGACCCTACTCAGCACTTTGAATCATCCCATAATTTATTTCTCACAGCCCTGAGAGGGAGGTGCCAGAACGCCTCTGGTTTTAGAGAAACGGGAACTTGCAGTTAAGAGAGGGTAAGTGGCTTACCCAAGGTCACACAGCTCCAACTTTAGTCTACCTGCTTAGCCCCCTGATGGGCTCTCTGGTAACTCTAACTGAACTTTAGAAACCCTTGGGCTGGGTGCAGTGGCTCACGCCTGTAATCCCAGCACTTTGGGAGGCTGAGGCAGGTAGATCATGAGGTCAGGAGTTTGAGACCAGCCTGGGCAACATGGTAAAACCCCGTCTCTGCTTAAAAAAAAAAAATACAAAAATCAGCCAGGTGTGGTGGCACACGCCTGTAATCCCAGCTACTTAGGAGGCTGAAGCAGAATTGCTTGAACCCAGGAGGCGGAGGTTGCAGTGAGCTGAGATCACGCCACTGCATTCCAACCTGGGCAACAGAGCAAGAGAAAAGAAATGAAACGAAACCCTTGGGGAGTTTTGAAACAGCTATTTTTTTTTTTTTCTTTTGAGACAGAGTCCCACTCTGTCACCCAGGCTGGAGTGTAGTGGCACCATCTCAGCTCACTGCAACCTCTACCTCCCAGGTTCAAGCAATTCTCCCGTCTCAGCCTCCCAAGTAGCTGGGACTACAGGCGTGCGCCACCACACGTGGGTAATTTTTGTAATTTTTAGTAGAGATGGGGTTTCTCCATGTTGGCCTGGCTGTTCTCAAACTTCTGACCTCAGGTGATCTACCCACCTGGGCCTCCCAAAGTGCTGGGATTACAGGCGTGAGCCACCACGCCCGGCCCCAGCATTTTTAAAGCTTCTAAGTGATTACAAGGTGCAGCCGACATCACCTGAGGAATCTTGTTGAAGAGCAGATTGGGATTGAGCAGGTCTGGGTAGGGGATGAGATTCTGCATTTCCTACAAGCTCCCAGGAGATGCTGATACTGTTGGTTCAGGAACCCTGGCAATGTTTCCAGTAGAATGTTCTAGATCTGCACTATTCAGTATAGTGGTCACTAAGCCACATGGTCATTGGGCACTTCAAATGTGGCCAGTGCAACTCAGGGGCTGTTTTTATTTTAACTAATTCTTCCTTTATTTTTTTGAGACTCGCTCTGTCTCCAGGATGGGGTGCAGTGGCACGATCTTGGCTCACTGCAACCTCTGTCTCTCAGGTTCAAGCAATTCTCCTGCCTCAGCCTCCCAAGTAGCTGGGACTACAGGTGCCCGCCACCACACCCAGCTAACTTTTATATTTTTAGTAGAGACGGGGTTTCACCATGTTGGCCAGGATGGTCTCAATCTCCTGACCTCATGATTTGCCCACCTCAGCCTCCCAAAGTGCTGGAATTACAGGCATGAGCCACCATGCCCAGCTTATAATTAATTTCTAAAATTGCAATAGCCATGTGTGGCTACTAGCTACCTTATTCGGCAGCATAAGTCTCCCGGGCTCAGGAGATCCTCCTACCTCAGCCTCCCAAGTAGCTGGGACCACAGGCATGCACCAACACCCCTGGCCAATTTTTGTACTTTTTGTAGAGACGTGGTTTCACCACGTTGCCCAGGCTGGTCTCTAACTCCTGGGCTCGGCCTCCCAAAGTGCTGCCTGCCTCAGCCTTTCAAAGTGCTGGGATTATAGGCCCAAGCCACTGAGCCTACCCTGGTCTGCATCTTTAAGTGACCCAAGACCTATAGCCAAGGATGGGACAAACACCTTATGGGAACAACTAAGAAATCAGGAACCCACTTTGGTCCTCCATCTTTCCTTTCTCAGCACTGGTCACCTGCTCAGGGTCCTTCATCTGTTCCCTTGGGTCTCCCCAACCAATCCCCGCCTCACTCCCCAGACAGAACCCTCAGGACCAACCCACACCAGTCCCTCCCCTCCCCTATTCCTCAGATCACCTTAAATCAAGCCCATATCCCCTTAGGTCTCCTCCTATCTCAGTTTCTCAGCTGTATTTCCTGTCACCTCCAAAGGCAGCCAAGATCACCTGGGAGATCTTTATTTTTGAGCCTTAGCGCTTACCACACTCTGGCCAGGTGTGGTGGCTCATGCCTGTAATCCCAGCATTTTGGGAGGTCAAGACGGGCAGATCACTTTGAGATCAGGAATTCGAGACCAGCCTGGCCAACATGGTGAAACCCTGTCTCTACTAAAAATACAAAAATCAGCCGAGCATGATGGCAGGTGCCTGTAATCCCAGCTACTCAGAAGGCTGAGGCAGGAAAATGGCTTGAACCCGGGAGGTGGAGGTTGCAGTGAGCAGAGATGGCACCACTGCACTCCAACCTGGGCAGCAAGAGCAAAACTCTGACTCGAAATAAATAAATAAAAGAACTGACCACACTCAAACTATCCGTTTATTTGGTCCTTGGACTCTCTCTCTCTCCCACTGAGAACGTCAGCCACACCAGGGCAGGGACTTTTGTCCATTTCTTTCTGTGTTTTGTCCATCTACATCCCAGTGCCCATGCCAAGGAGGAAATTAAGAGCTTGCTGGTCATTAGAGAAGAGTAAATGACCAGCAATCACTACCTGCTGAGAATTTACTATGTGCAAAGCCTGATGTTTTGCAGTCACCATCCATTTAATCCTTGAGACATTCCTGGGAGGAAAATGCCACACCACTCATTTCACAGACGAAGAAACAGCGCAGTTAAGGCGAGGTAGCTTCCCAAAGACCACATCACCGACAGAAATCCAGTCCCAGCTGAGCTCAGACTCCGCCCCTTAACCACTGTCCCACGCCATCTCTTGCCCGCTGCAATTCTGTAGAATGCAAACCATTTCCCCAAGAAAACTTGAATATTTTTTCCTCTGGGTTTTCATCCCTGCTGTTCCTTCCCCTGTCTCATAAAGTTTCTCCATTTGCTAGATGTGTGACCTTGGCAAGCAACTTTAGCTCTCTGAGTCTCAGCGTGCACATCTGCAAACTGGGGGCAAAAATAAGTGCCGTGAGCTCTGGGGGCTGGGATGAAGATTAAGTTGGCCAAGGCGGTTCTTATAAGGCTTAGGGGCTCATAAGCTCCCCACAGAGAGGAGCTACGGTTATAACTATTCTCCACAAAGCAGAGAGTTTCCTTGTCCCCCTGGGACATGGTGCTTCCTCTTTATTAGAGACGGAGTGGAGTCTTGGCATGAACAAGGGCAGAGGCCAAAGGAAAAGCCCTCCCATCCTGAATGTGGAAAATGGTCTGCTTGCTTTTCATCAGGTGTTGGGGGTTGGGAGCAAGTGATTTCCTGATTGGTCACTTAGAGGAGTTGTGGCTGGTCCTAAAGCTTGGAGACCTTGTGCTAAACCACGTGGCTGCTATTTTGCTTTGAAATAAACGGGCTGTCAAAGGGCCGGGTGTGGTGGTGCACACCTATAGTCCCAGCTACTCAGGAGGCTGAGGTAGGAGGATTGCTTGAGCCCGGGAGGTTGAGACTGCAGTGAGCCGTGATTGCACTACTGCGCTCCATCTTAGGGGACAGAGTGAGACCTCGCCTCTAAATGTACATTTTAAAAAGGGGCTGTCAGCACCAACAGAGGTACACAGAAGCACAGACACACCATGGCACTGGGGAGGGGCGAGGCTGGTGCCTGTAACGCTAACACATCAGACTCTTACTTGGTACCCACTGTGTGTCAGACAGTGTTCTGAGTGCTGCTTGAATCCTCACAACCACCCCACAAGGCAGGCACCAATGTTACACCCCTTTTACTGATGAGGAAAGTGAGGCCCAGGGGGCTAAGAGATTTGCCTAAATTGATATGGATGGAAAGAAGCAGAGCTGGTATTTGAACCTAGGTAGACAGGCTCCACGGCCTCCCTCTTAACCACCATGCTGGACTGCCTCAAGCCCCACACAGCGCCATGACATGCCTCAATTTAGACAGAACCTTGCTCAATCCCCTGAGAGACATCAGCAAAAAACACCCCTGAGAAAACCAAAGCAAAGGGTATCCAAACAACCCACAGAGATCTAGAAAATGTTCTATGTCTTAGGTCACCGAAGAAATGCACATGATACCACAACAGGATTCCACCGTCACTTCTCTGACTGGTGAAGATGTAAAATCAAAGGAGGGGAAGGATGACTGGGCCACATGGTCAGGGAAAGGGGACCTTGGCATTTGAAAGGGCACAGACTTCCTATTCCTTGCAACCTGGCCCAAAAGCCTGACGTATGTCCCTGCCACACAATTTCCGGGAATCCGTCCTAAGGCAACAGTTACAGATGTGTGCAGAGACCGCTTTACCAGGGTACTCACTGCAGTGTGATGAGTATTGGTGGAAAAACAGCTGGTCTCGAAACAAATCTACAAAAGGAAGGCCATTTTTGTTATTAAGAAAACCAAAACGTTTGGGTATATCGCAGGGGAAAAAAGGAGTGGTTATTCCATTTCTTTTGGAAACAAACAAACAAACAAAATCCTCACCATAATTTGCAAAGCCCAGAACAAGCCACCCTTGTCACCGCCCTGCCCTCACCTCCTCCCATTTGCCTGGCATACGGTGGGTGCTCGGTCAACACTTATGAATGAATGAATGAATGGACTCCTCCCCAGTCCCCTCCATCTCTAGGCTGCTATGCTTCAGGGTCTCCCTCCTGTATATTCCTAAGCATGTGGGAACCAAGGGAATGTAGAAACACAGTCTATACCGGCAGCATTCACCCATTCTAGGAGACCAGAGAAAGTAAGGCACGACTTTCCAACTGGGCAACAGAAGGAGGAGAGAGAAGGGGAGGCCGCAGCAGTTTTCATTCCAACATTTTCCAGCTCTGGGTGAGATTTCCTTCTATATACTCATCTATATTTACATCAACGAATCTGTCGGTAGCAAGCCTGTTGCTTCTTGTGTGGGATCTAAAGTTCACAGAAAGCTGGCTTAGACACCCAGCTAGGAAGAGAAACTGTAAATTAAATTTAAGTCACCCAAAAACCCTAAATCCACCCACTCCCCTTGAAGAAACCCATGACATCCATTACATCGAGATTTCTCAACCTTGGTATTACTGACATTTGGGGCTGGGTAATTCTTTACTGAGAAAGGGCTGTCCTGTGCATTTTAAGATGCTGAACTGCATCCCTGGTTTCTGCCCGCCAGATGCCAGTAACATCTTCCCCCCTCCCCCTACATTCGTGACAACCAAAAATGTCTCTAGACACTGCCAAAAATCCCCTTGGGGGAAAAATTGCTCCCAGTTCAAAAGCACTGCTTTACATGCAGCCCAGGAAAAATTCCAAACCATTTAACTGTTCTTTCTCTGTTGCTTGTCATCAACATCCTGAATATACCAGTCACCTGTTCTCAAAATTCATTCTACAGATTCAAAGAAAGTGGTAACAGCCGAGTTTCAATTATGGGCTTGGAGTGCCATATATAGACAAGACTCTCATTCTAAAAACTATCAGAACCTTGGACAGAGATCCACACACACAGATGTTTACTGCACTCTTACTTACAATGGCAAAACAAATAGCTAGAGATGGTTACATGAATATAATACATGTATAAAGTGGAACACTGTCAGATATTAACAGCAGTCTTTTCTGGGTTTGTCGCCAACCCATACAGCACCACTGTATGAATTTAAACAAGACACCCCTTTCTCTGATTGTGAACTTAAACAAGACACCCCTTTCTCTGTCAAAAATTGTCATAATATCTTCATCTTCCTAGAACAAGATACTTAAGCTTTTTTCAGCTGGGCTACTGAAATAATAAACATACAGCTCCATGATACTTATGATATGCGACATGCTATCTTTGTCTAGTGCACAACCTGTGCAACCGTACCTGGTGGCCCTTCTTTTTTCAAGGCTACCTAGTGGCATGGAAATATGTTCACAAAAGCTTATATCCATAAAAAGGTATGGGATGAAATACATTAAAATGTTTTCAGAGATTTTCTGTGGGAGAGTATACATCTATTTTACATTCTTTTTTGTACATTAGGTGTTCAGTAAATGAAGAGGATAGGCCTCTTCAGGAAGTGGGACCCTAAATGAAGAGAAGGAGTTAGCCATGGGGAGACCTGGAGAAGCGGTGATGCAGGCAGAGGAAATAGCCTATGCTGAACGGAGGGAATGTCACGTCACGCAGATGACGTGGGTGTGAGTAAATGGTCAGCAGGGCTGAGACAGCATAGACAAAGTAAAGGTAGACAATGGAAGAGATGAGATCAAAGACAAAACAGAGACCAGATCACATGGGGCCTTAGAGGGCCCTGCTACATCACTGTGTTTGTCTGTTTTCACACTGCTATAAGAGTAAGTTACAAAGAAAAGAGGTTCAATCGACTCACAGTTCTCCGTGGCTGGGGAGGCTTCAGGAAACTTACAATCATGGTGGAAGGCAGAGGGAAAGCAAGGTACATCTTACATGGCAGCAGGAGAGGAGAGAGAGTGAAGAAAGCCACACACTTTAAAACCATCAGATCTCATGAGAACTCACTATCACGAGAACAGCATGACGGTATCACCCCCATGATCCAATCACCTCCATCAGGTCCCTCCCTTGACATGCAGGGATTACAATTTGAGATGAGATTTGGGTGGAGACACAGAGCCAAACCATGTCAATCAGTAATCTGTAATCTCTGGCTAGTGGGTAAGAATCTGGGGCATCCACCCAATCTACTTGGAAGAGAAATATTCTACCAGTCCACCACTACATACTATCCTATGCATGGATGGAGCAAAATCCAAGGAATTCCGCTTTCAGCCCCAGTACTGAAACAAAACCAGGTGTTTCCAGAATTTTAATAATCTTTGTTCAATAACACTGTTTACTTTCCTCACCATTACTCAATTAAATACTTACACAGGATATAGTGCAGGAACTTTCTAGGGGATGTGAGGAAGGCAAATCACTGTCCTCTACCCTCAAGGAGCTTTCTAAATAGATAAGCAAAACCTAAGTATACAATTTATTGATTTTTACCAAAGCATGCAAAATTCACTTGACACTGGAAAAGGTACAACTAAGGTGGTAAACAGAGAGACTTGGTCATTCCCAAGTCAAAAAGAACACCAAATATCAGAGAGACCCACACATAGACAACCACCCTTCCATGCACCCTTATATCCAACATCCACCCATCCACCCACCTGTTTACCCATCTATCATCCATTCATCCACCCATCCATTCAGTCATCCATCTTTTCACCCCTCAATCCAGGCTAGTCATCTGCCTATTGATTCATCCACCCATATATTCACTCATACACCAATCCATCCAGTCATCCATCCATCCATCTAGTCATCCATCCATCCAGTCATCCAACCAGTCATCCATCCATCCAGTCATCCATTCATCCATCCAGTCATCCATTCATCCACCCATCCAGTCATTGATCCATCCATCCAGTCATCATCCATCCATCCAGTCATCCACCCATCCATCCATCCAGTCATCCATCCATCCACCCAGTCATCATCCATCCATCCAGTCATCAACCACCCATCCAGCCATCCATCCATCCAGCCAGCCTTCCAGCCATCTATCCATCCAGCCATCCAGCCATCCATCCAGTCATCCATCCATCCATCCATCCAGTCATCCATCCATCCATTCAGTCATCCATCCAGTCATCATCCATCCATCTAGTCATCCATGCATTCATCCATCCAGTCATCCATTCATCCAGTCTTCCATCCATCCATCCAGTCATCCATCCATCTATCCATTCATCCATCTAGTCATCTATCCAGTCATCCATCCATCCATCCATGCAGTCATCCATCCATCCATCTATCATCCATCCAGTCATCCATTCATCCATCTATCCACCCAGTCATCCATTCATCCAGTCTTCCATCCATCCATCCAGTCATCCAATCACCCACCCATTTGTCCACCCACCCATTGAGTTATCTACCAATCTACTCATTCACCCATCTATCCATCCAATTACTCATTCTTCCTTCCTTCCTTCATCCCATCCATCCATCCACTCATCCATGCATCTGTTCAACCATCCATCCATCCATCCACCCAGCCATCCAACACTAACTACAGGGGATGCCTCCATCCCCCCTAAACCACAAACATCCAGCTATGATCCATAATTTAAAAGACTGCATTGTGATCAGGAACAGGCCACAAGTCAAAAATTTGCATTCTGACAACTTTCAAAGACAACTCAGGTCTCTTAACATTTCTGATGATTCCAATTTGTGTAAGACCCAAACACACCAAGTCCTTTTAAGACCCTCACAGAAACTAGCCTATATTTGCTGCTCTGAACTATTTGATTTCGTCAAAGATGGCACTCTTGGGGAGAGGGCAAGGGTCGGGACAGAGTATGGTTAGAGGAAGGGAAGCTGTGGAGAGACTGGAGAGTCTGGCATTGGGGCATAGAACATGAGAGAAAAAGGAGATTGAAATATGGAAGGAGGATTGCTGGGAGGTGGGGAAAGTCCTGCTTGGGCCTAGGAATCATGGCATTCTAGCATGGACAATCAATGAGACCTTATGAGTGTGTTCTCCTCAGAGCAATAACGATTGAGCTGATCTTTCAGGAGAATGGGTTAACGGTGTAGACACCAACAATAACAGAGATCAAGGGAGTTGAGAGACTTGGCAAGAAAGAGTAGAATACTAACACTTATGCGGCACCTACTGTGTGCCACACACTATTCTAAGCACTGGGTCAGAGAAGCCCAAATATGGCCACCCACATCAGTCCATCCATCTGCCCACTCTTCCATATACAAACACATATAGTGCTAACAGTCAGGCACCATTCTAAACATCAGATGTATTAACTCATTTAATCTTCCCAGATAGGAGCTGTTAGAATTCCCATTGAGACAGACTGGGAAACTGAAGCACAGAACACTTAAGTGACCTGCCAGAGGTCACACAGCCAGTGACTAGCAGAGCTGGGATTTGAACCCCAGCCACCTGGCTCTAGAAACCATGCTGCTTCGCTACAACCACATCAATTGCCAGTGTCTAAACCATCCATCCACCCATCCATCCATTCATCCATCTATCCACCCAGCCAACCACCTGGAACCATAGGTTCTGACTTTCAGAATACAAGCAGGAATAAGAGTTAACTGGTTGACCCAACCTCTTAGAGAAAATGATGAGTAAACTGTGAAATGGCTCAGTTCCTGCCATAAATGCTGATGACTCTCAGCTGATTCTAGGTGAAGCTAGATTTCCAAGTACACAGACTAAAATTAACATCTTGAATTCACTCATTCAAAATTATTGATTCCTTATAGCATCATTGTTCATGACAACAAACAAACAAACAATCCTTCCCCAAACTGGAAACATTCCCAATGCCCACTGCCCAGGAAAATGGATGAATAAATTGTATCATCACGGAATACAATAATATAGAGCAGAGAAAAGTAAAAGACCAGCAGTCACACTCTACAACAGATGAATCTTAAAAACATACAGTTGAGTGGGGAGAAAACGTAGAAGTCCCAAAAGGTGAAAAAGCTCAGAAACAAGGAAGGTTAGATTTATATTGTTCAAGCTGGGTACGGTGCAGCACACCTGCAGTTTCAGCTACTCAGGAGGCTCAGGCAGGAGAATCGCTTCAGCCTAGGAGGTCGAGGCTGTAGCGAGCCACGATCATGCCACGGCACTCCAGCCTGGGTGAGAGTGAGATTCTGACTCAAAATAAATCAATCAATAAAATTCATTTGATTTGGCTACTTTTTAAGGATGATTGTATATGCCATGTGCTTTCTGGGCACAGTATCTTTTAACCCTCTTATAATTCCTTGAACATAGGACTACTGTCCCCATTTCACAGAGGAGAAGACTGAGGTTCCACAACCGTGAGCTGGAGCTGAGATCTGCAGCCAAGGTGGCCTGTCCCCAAGCTCTGTATGCTTCCCCTCCACCCAGTATCACCTTCCCCCCTCTTTTCCTCCCTACAGCCTCCACTCCTTGTGCTGTTAATCAAACAGACACATTCCTGTGCAGACGCCACAACACACCACAAACACATTTCACTAAAGTGATAGTCGGCAGAGCCCTCCCAGCCTCACACACCACGCCCATAATTCTCAATAAAGAAGATAAGGAAGATCATGGAGACAACACGGCAGACCCTAGAAGATCAGAATCCATGTAACCCCACTGAGGGCCAAGTTCTAAGTCTGCCCAGAGTCTCGTTTAAGACAAATCCATCCACTTGGATGGATTTTCAAGAATGAAAAGGTAACATCCAGACTCCGCCCTCCTGCAAATACTGCTTGTATGAAAATACTTTAAAAATCAGTTTAAAATTACATATGTTTTTTACACATAGGCCTAAAATGAGAACAGAACTTAACAGTGTGAATATTATTTACTGGCAAGTGGGTGACTAAGTTGGGTTTCCCTCATGGCTCCAGAGAGGGGACTCTTGAATACTGTTATTTGGGGGCTGAGGGTGGGAGGCTGCTAATTTCTAACTGCAGGTGCAGCCTGAGAAGGAGGCACCTTTCAGGAAGACTCACGGCTGCTCCCAGTCTGAATGGCAGAGAAAGCCATGTCTGACTGAAGCGAGATGTCAAAACTTGATCCGGACTTAACTCAGGTATTTCCCTTCATAGCGGGAATCTCTCTTGTATTAGCTGCCTCAAAGACAGCTTCTAAAAGCTGCATTCACTCCAATAAAAAGTCTTCGCTTTTCAGAAGGAATAAGTAACTGACTCTCCCCCTTTCTTGGTCAAGGGCACCATCTCTGGCACCGTTCTTCTCCCTCAGGTGTTAAGAACTCACCATTAGGATGACTAGCGTCCCAGTTTGCCCAAGACTACGAGTTTCCAGAGATGCTGGACCCAGGACAGTCCCAGGCAGCCCTGGACGAATGGTCACCCTCCTCTGAAAAGAACCAAGGCCCAGTGGTTTTTGAAACCCAAGTTGCTGCACCCACCCATCTGGTTCCCTCTCCAGGAATGTTCCTTGTTTTCCTTTTTTTTTTTTTTCCTTTTTTTTTTTTAGGGAGTGAGAGAGAAGGAAGACTGAAGTGTGGCAGGAGAGGGGAGGTACCTAAATTCTAACCCAGAAGTTGAGCCAAGTTCTTCTATTGAGTTTGCAGTGGACACCTGGGGTGGCCATCCTGGGCTGGACTCTTGACCGGCCCCAAAGGAAGAGACAGGGTGTGGAAGAGGAGAAAAGGGAAGCTAATTATATGCTTTAAAACTCCCTCACCTTGTCACCCACAGAGAGAGGGAGGGACCAAAGGAGGAAAGAGAATTAATTTTATCTTAGACCTAAGGGAATAGAAAAATGGGTCAAGTGGCCATGAATTTTTTTTCCCCCTGAAAGCTTCCAGAGAGAACGAAGAATCCACAATGTCCAAGGGTGGCTTTAAAGAGTGCCACGCTCAGGTTAATCAATCCACACTGGCCAGTCTCGGGAAGTCGGGGTTGGGGGTGTTGTGCTTTGCTCCCATTCCTACCCAGAGAGCCTCGTTTCTCCAAATTTTCCAAAATAAATAATAATAATAATAAAAAGACACTGGAAACCAAATGACTCCCTGGTATCATGGCTCTTGCATTTTGGGGTTTTCTGTGTGCCAGAGACCATGCTGGCTGTTTTTCACGCACGACCCCGTTTAATCTCCTGAGAGCCCTCCAAGGTGAGAAGCTATTAGGAGAAATATCCTCATCATGCATGTCAAGAAACTGAGGCGCTGGTGCCCAAGACAACACGGCTGGTGAGTACCCCGAACCTGCGCCAGTCTGACCCAGAGTCCTCAGCATTCTCCCTCTCCTCTCTGTCCTCTTTCAGAGCAGGCACCATCCGGCCCTTTTCTCAGGAGCTGAGCTGGCGTTCTCGGAAATGCGTTAACTGCGCAGCTCTTAGGCTCTGACCATCTCTGGATGGAGTCCACCTTCCCGGTGGTGCTTTTTATTGCTGAGAAAGTGTATATGTTTGATTGCTAATGGGGGGGTGGGAAGCAGGGAGCGGGGAATGTAAGCCCTAAGCACCCAACAGATGCCTCCCTCTCCAAGTCCCCGAAGAAAGACGTCATTCTCAAGTGGAGATTGTGCCCAATCTCCTCCAGCACTGTTTCAGAACCCTTCATTGGTCTGATAATCTCATGGGCACTCTCTTAACCCCCTGCACCCAAAACCCTAAAACGTTGGCACAAGGGCAGATCAGATGTTATACGATTTCGTTAATGGGTGAAGACAGGCACTTTGTTTCATTTGCTCGGTAAAGGTGTATAGGGTGCCTGCTTTGTCCTGCACACTGGGGTAGCAATGGTGGAGAACAGGGTAAAGATCACGGGTCTCACAGCCTCAGAGTTTGACTTTTTCCTGGGGAGTGGTAGAACTACTGGGGAAGGGTGGAACCCCACCCGAAGAACCCCTTCTCTCTCTCTCTAGTGCCGGCACATATCTTTGAACGACATCCTTAATCTTTATTTCTCTGACTGCCATTTGACACTATTACTTCCACCCCTTTCTGTACATCCACATCCCTAATCCCACGCCATCGAGGCCAGACGTGCTTTGGAGTTTAGAACCCAGGGCTCTTAGAGGCATCGCAAAGACGGGAATGTAAACTGGTGCCACCACTTAGGAAAACAGTTTGAGAGCCTCTTATAGAATTAAACATACACCTACCACACAACTCAGCAATCTCACTCCTGGGTTAATTTACCCAAGAGAAACGAAAAGTATGAAATGAAATGTTCCCACTAAAACCCGCACGCCAATGTTTATAGCAGCTCTATTCATAATCACCAAAACTGGAAGCATCCCAATGTCCTTCGGCTGGGAAGCAAACTCTGGTCCATCCATATCATGGAATACTGCTCAACACCAACAAGAAGGCGCTACTGTCACAGGCAACAGCGTGAATGAATCCCAAAGATGCAGTGAAAGAAGCCACACTCAAAAGGCTACATACGGTGAGATTCTACTTGTGTGACCTTCTGCAAAAGGCAAAACTGTAGGGATGGAGAACAGAGCAGTGGTTGAAGGGGATGGGGAGGAGGGATGCTGACTCGAGAGGGGCACTGTGGGGGTATTTTAGGGTTGACGGAACTGTCCCATATCTCGATTTGGGTGGCGGCTACAGCAGCATGCCTTTGTCAAAACTTGCAGACTTGTATGCCAAAAGGGTGAATTTTGCTACAAATAAATTGCTTTTTTAAGGAAAAGAAAAATGATAACAAGCTTTTTCTATGATATAACCTAGATACTCCAACCATAGCCCGTGAACTTGCTGCATGGGGAATCCCTAGAAGCTAGCTAGAAAAGCAGAATCCCAGACCCCACCCGAACCCTGCTGGACCAAAACTGTCCTGCTCACAAGACAATCTCCACGCGCCTGAAAGTTCGACAGGACTACAAGGCAGACCAAACAGTGAGGAGGTGAAGCAACATGCCATCATCAAGCACATCTAACATTTCTGCTGCAAAACATACTCAAATGCACACCAAACGGGATGAATGAAAACTGTAAATTAAGCCTTCAAACTCGAGTCAGTTCAGGTTAGGTTTTGTCTCTCTATGAGCTCATCTTCTGGTTTTTGGAGCTTTTTGGATTTGGGAATTGTGGATGAGATTGTACCCTTTTTGAAAATACTCCCGATGGAAAAGCCGTGCTATTTTTCACTTTGCAGAATTTTGCTCCTCTGGAAATACCAGCCAAGCTGGTCTAGTACAAGGATCACGTAAGTGACACTATCCTGCCCTCTACAGCAGTACCTTCTAGAACATTCTACCTTTCAGGACAGGCCAAGAGTATGACAACCTGCTCCCATCTCCCCCAGGGCTTCTCATGCACAAGTTTCTCTTTAGAGAGTTTTTCTTTAAAAAAAAAAAAAAAATGAGAGGAGTGCCAATCAGCCACTGTCGACAGATGTCAAAGTGATATCACCTGATGTCAATGTGACTTTAGGTATCTTGTTAAGATTCCTGCAAACCGGATGAAAAGCTGGAATTCTACGTGTAATTCAGGAGGCTATGCGTGATAATACACAGACCTTCTTCCAGTGTTCCTGCAATGGCCTGAGTTTCTACATCATGTTCAGTGGGAGACCTGGTGGCACAGGGAGGGCTGGAAAGAAGGCATTCACCTTGGCACTTGGTAGAAGTGAGTGGCAGTAAGCAGGGAGGGAGCTCTAGGAAGGCTGACAGACACTCCTTTTTGAGCTGACAGATCTGAGCTCATCAGCAATCATTAGAGACCCTCATGGCCCTATTGGAATCACAATTCCAATCAATGAAAACATGGAACCAAGGTGTGGTGTCAAGACGGCTTGCTGCCTGGAAGGAGAAAAATACAGCAATGTAAATCTGAACATCAAAGACTTCCATTTGGGTTTTCTCACTTAGGAAGAGGGGAAAAAATGAAATACATGCGGATTCTTAATTCTCATGGATGGCTTCGAGTTTGACCCACTGAGGAATGAAAGAGGAAGAAGTCACAGTGGCGAATTGCCCTGAGTGTGGAGAAAGCAAGACTGCATCCTTCACCAGTGTACCGTGCCGGGATTTGCATTTGGAAGTACGACTCTTAGGCCCTGTGAGCACACAGCCAAGTTCATGGATCATTCACTCGCTTCTCTTCCACAAGTCAGTGAGGAACCTGCTTTCCATAACGACCTGCAACCCTTAGTAAATCACATTTCCAAATACACATCCCACAGCACACGCATCAAAAAGTAGCAGGGGCGATCAACACAAATGCCCAACAAATGTCCATCAATGGTAGGATGGATAGATCGTGGGAGAGTCACACACACAGACGTGAGGCAAAGAAGCCAGCGGCAAAGAACACGCTGTGTGACTCCATTTACACGATGCTTAAAAGAGGCAAAAGGAATCTTAGAAGTCAGGTGAGCCGTACCCCTGTTGGGGAGCGACTAGGAGGTGGTATGGGGAGGATTTCTCGGGGGCTGATCGGGACCTGGGTGCTGGATGTGTGGATGTGTTCATTTTGTAAAAATCTATGAATCTGGATACACAGACTTGCCTGTATAGATATCAGACTTTATTTTAAAAGTTCAGAATAAGTACCTACAGACCTTTTTTTTTTCCCCACAGGATATGCTTAAACATTGTTTTTTAATGGCAGAAATACTTGGGAAAAAAAGTAAAATGTTCTGCCCTGGTAGCGTGACCCTAACATTCCACATGGTCCTTCTCTTTACACTGGCCTCAATTCTTTTATTCACTGCCTCCCTCCCCAGGTCCCCATCCATCCTCTCATCTCCACCCCTCCCACCCACGCTGCCATCACCCTCTGCTCCATCCAGGACAGAGAAAGCTCAGTCCCGGATGACCCAGCTTGACGACAGATTGGGGGCGGGGTGGGGAGTTTTCCCTTCCAGAGTAGGGCTGTATAATGTGTTTGTTACCTCGAGCCAAAGAGAAGAAAAACAGTCTGCAGAGAGCAAAATGCACAAACTCATAAGAGCAAGAAAGCCCTGGGCGAGCTGGCCAAAGAAAAGATGAAGTGGCAAGCAACACCCTCAGTGTACCTGCCTCCCACTCTCACCATTCCCCCTTCCGAGGGGCCGCCTCAATCTCCCCCTCCCCCAGCAGCCTTCCAATCTGCAGGATTCAGGCTGGACAGAGGTAAGCTAAGGACACAACAGAAGGGCTCCCCACCTCCTTCCTTTCCTCTTAGAAGTCTCCAAATCCAGGCTCCAGAAGGCGATCTAAAGCCATTTTCAATGAGGAAACCTGTCAGCTGAGCAAAGCCCTCTCACTCCTGGAGCTATCCGAGTGTGCACACATGAACACCCTACCCTCCTGCAAGGCACTCCCACCTCTCACTCTGCTGATGGGCAGAGTAATCACACCACCCCTGAGCACTTCAATGGGCCTGAGATGGGGTTGAATTGCTAACCTTAAAAATCAGCCTCTTCACGAAGCTGAAACTTGGGAAGCAAAGACCCGGCCCCTGCCTTGGGCACCAATGGAGATGGCATCATAGTTAGAGGTATGCTCCCCTCCAAAGCATCTCTGCTGAACTTCTTAATTTTCCCCACCCTCAAAGTAGACTGCTCACACACTCTAAAACCTCAGTGCCCTCTGTTACAATCTCAGCACCCAGGATGAAGAGCCAGGCTCAATTCTGAGCCACCTGAAGTGAATCCCCCTACCACCCGCCATGTTCCTCAAACAGCAACACCCCCCAAGGGACCATACAGGGCCCAGCCCCGTTGAGTCTAGAACTGCAAAACCACACACAAAAGGGACAGGGGACTCATTGCTGAGCCCCAGGGACCCATCCAGCCAGTTCAGTTTTACACGGAGGGCAGCTGGTTGGAACCGTGCGGAGAAGCGGCACATCTGGGCATGGCACGGTGGCCAGCCAGCCTGGGCAGCAGGGTGTGTCCCCCCTCCTGGAATCTGGGTCATGCTTAGATAACTGCTAGAAAGCCCGACTAATTACCCTCCCTTGCCTGCCTACATCTCAATAGATGCGAAGCCCTCCTCAAGGTTTATTTCAAGCAGGCAGAGATTTAAAGAGACACAGGAGCTCTGCATTTGACAGCATCTCCACAGACGAAAATGTGGGCTTCACCTTTTTCCTCTGGATCTTTGATTTAAAAAAAAAAAATTTTTTTTAAGGCATTTACCTACCTAAGATGTCCACATGGGTGCTGATTCTCCTGGTGTCCCCTCTCGGGTACTTGGGGTAGGAAAAGCTGGACATGGCGCTCCAGAAGGGACCCACCACCTCATTTGCTTACCCTGTCTTTCTTACTGAAACTGTCCAGATCAGGTCTTCCCAGGCCAGGGGCCCAGGTAAAGCAAAGCGGATCTGTTTCTCTACACCCCAAAGATGATGAGGTCCCTGATCAGCCGCTAAAGGCACTGGGACCTACACACATGAGGGAGACATAACCGCCTTCCAACCCGCCACTACCCTCTCCATATCGGACCAGCGGCCCACCCGGGGTTTTCACTCCGGCCAGTGCTGGCTTCTCAGAGTGAAGGCCACACGGACTCCCCTCTTGCTCTTCGCCCCGGGAGCTCCCAAGCGCCCTGCCCTAAAAGTGCGGTGACCGCCCGCCCCCCACCTTTGGGAAGGCAGGAGTGGAGAGGCTGTCCGGCTTCCCCTGCGTGGACTCCAAGGGAGGGACGGCCAAGAAAACCCAACCAAGGCCCCCATAGTTCCCTTGCCCTGGCCAGAAGCGCCCAGGCCCGAGCCCGCTCCAAGCTCATTCCGGAGAACTGGGAACCCTCCGGAACTGGCTCGAAAGCCCCCACCAAGGCCCCTGCACGACCCCAGGCCCCAGATCTCATTCTGGGGTCGGTCCTTGGGAGGGATCCACTCTCCACTTCCCGCCCCCCCCCCCCGCAATCCCCCACAAACCCACTCCCAAGTCTCCAAGGTAGCTCAACCCAGCCGGGGTGGAGAGATTCGTTCACACTCCTCCCGGTGCCCCCTCTCCCAGCCCCTGGAAGACCCCCCTCCTCCCCACCTCCCATCAACCCCCGGGTCTCTCTCCCAGCCTGGAAGAGGGGAGGCGGAGGGAGGAGGGGGAGGCGCAGCTGCCGCCGGGGTTCGGGCAAAAGGATATGGCCATTCGGTAATCTTTTTGGCGTATTTTCTCACCACGTTGTCTTCGCTGAAGAGGAAGAGAGACCGGTTGACCGTGAGGCAGTTCTGTCGGACGGGGATGGGGTTGTAGAGTGCCATGGTCCGCGCTCTCTGCGCCATTGACTGCTTGTACATCCTTTGCGCCCCGGGCTGCCCGCCCTGCCGGCTGCCCCCGGCTCCTCGCCCGCCTGCGGCGCCCACGACCACCCCGGCGGCTGCCCCGGAGCCTCCTCCCCCGTAGCGGGCCGGCATCTCGTCTCCGAAGCGGGCCATTCTGCAAAGAGCAAAGGGCTCCGGGTTACGCTGCGGCGAACGATGCGGAAGACGCCGCCGCCGCCGCCGCCGCTGAGGCTGAAGCTGCCGGTGCTGGGAGCGCGGCGGCTGGAGCTGCGACTGCGGAGACGCTCCACGGCCCAGCCCATCGGGCGGCGGCGGCTCGGCGCCTCGGGTCGGGGGCTCAGAAGGCGGCTGCCCGGGCCGAGCCGGGGATAGCAGCTCGGGACATCTTCCTGGCTGACCCCGGAGAAGGAGGGGCGGGAGGAGGGTGCGGGGGCGGGGCGCGGGGGCCCGGGGAGGAGGGGGGAGGGGAGAGGGAAGCGAGGCAAAAAATAACCGAGGAAGGAATCCAGGCAATCCCCAGTCCACCCACTCCGGGGAAAAAAAAAAAAAAAAAAGACAGTTAAAAAAAAAAAATCACCCAACGCACACCCCCTTTAAGACACGAACGGTTTGCAAAGGACGCCCCCCCCGGGACGCAGTGGAAGCTTCAAATTCCTCCGAGGTCCGGGTCAGGCTGGCATCTTGCAAAAGGAGTGCGCTCGACCCATCGAAAAAAAAAATATATATATATATTTAAAAATAATAATAATAATAAAAAAACACGTCTTTGCTGGGTGGGGAGGGCAGCAAAAAAAAAAATTATTTTTTAAATTCCCCTTCTGTTTTGCTGGAGTTCCTAGACCTTAAAAATGCTGAAAGATCTGTAGCTCCAAAAATACAGTAAAATAAAAATAAAGAAGATGGAAGGGAAAGGGGGGGGTGAGACGCTCCAGAGGGTTCCTAAGGAGTCTTCACACCAAAGGGTCCAGGTTTAAAAAAAAAGAAAAAGAAAAAGAAAAAGAAAAAAAAAATTTTTTTTCTTCCTGAATCACCAGCGGCTGCCTCTTCTGCTCCCGGAGGAAGTGTGAGTGTGTGTGTGCGCAAAGCGTTTCGCTCAATGGTGCCTCGTCTTGGGGTTAAATTGCAGCAGTGAAATCCTGAAAATTCCCCACAGAGGGGAAAGAGAGAGAGAGAGAGGTATGCGCCCTCCGCTTAGCCACTCAATAGCTGCCCCTGGATGCTGCAATGCCCCTCCACCCTCCAAATCCCTCCACCTCCTCCTTCTCTAGGTTTTGCTAAAATAAGACTGGTGTGAGGGTTGCGGGTGGAAGAAAGTAAAGGGGGAAAAAAATGGGCGCAAAGGTCTGAACCACTGGCCGGCAAGAGGAAAAGGGGAGCAATTGATGAGTTTACCAGCAGAAGAACCCACCCAGAGGTTCGACACATGAGGGCCCGCGACCAATCGTGGAGGCGCGGGGCGGCCGGGCTCCGCGGAGTTTGTGGGGGAGACAGGGGAGCGCCGCACAGTCGGGAGGCAGGGAGGGGGGAGTTCGGGCTGATTCCTCCTCCCTTGGGAGGAAAGCCTGTTTTCCACCCGGTTCCATTTCAGTTGCAGACAACCCGACGCTCCCTAGCATCTTGGAAGGAGAAGGCAGATTGGAGGAAGGAAAAAACTTAAAAGACAGGAAAAAGAAGGGGATTTGTGTCTAAAGGTGCGATTCGTCAGTCTCTAAACAAATTTGCTCTGTTTTGCAAAAGACCATTTTTGAAAGCGGAGAGAATGGTTTGGGGTTACTTCTGTGAACATTTCAAATCACGTGGAGTCCTGCAAGTCGGAATGAAGGGTTTATTCTATCTTGGAGACCCCAGAGCTGACCAGTCTGAACTCCCAGGAGGAAATAATTAAACAATCCTGGTTGGTGGATAGGGATTCTGGGTGGTATAGTTTGCTTGGTACTCACGTCTGTCCGGAACCACTCTGATTGGTTCCCATTCTGCTTTTTTATGTGGTGAAATTCAATAAGCAAACAGGAAAAAAATGCATAAAACATAAAGGTGCAGGGTTGAGAAATTGATCTGAAATGAATACTCATGAAACCAACTCTAGGGCTAGAAGTGCAACATCACCTCTGCAGAACCCCCTTCTGCCACACACTTAGCCCGATTCCAGCGATAATCACTGCCTGACTTTTTGGTATTCATATCTTGCTTTTTTAAAATACAGTTTGACTACCTTATTATGCACTCTTAAATAATACAATCTTGCTTTGCTTCTTTTGGGCTTTTATATAAATGGAATAATCATATAGTGTGTATTCTGCAGTTTCTTGTTTCTTTGGTTCAACATTATGCCTTTAAGATTCATCTGGCAGGGTGCTGAGGCTACGCCTGTAATCCCAGCACTTTGGGAGGTGGAGGCATGAGGATTGCTTGAGGCCAGGAGTTTGAGACAAGCCTGGGCAATATAGCAAGACCCTGCCTCTCCAAAAACTTTTTTAAAACAAAAATTAACCAGGCATGGTGATGTGAACCTGTTTTCCAAGCTACTTTGGGAAGCTGAGATGGGAGGATCCCTTGAGTCCAGGAGTCTGAGGTTGCAGTAAGTCAAGATTGCACGACTGCCCTCCAGCCTGGGCAACAGAGTGAGATTCTGTCTTTAAAAAAAAAAAAAATTCATACAGCCTAATCTGGTTTGAATTTTAGAAAAATTCATCTGTTGTCACATGTGGCTGCATTTCATTCACTTTCACTGCTGTATAGTATTTCATTGAGAGAATATGCCACAATTTGCTTATGCATCATCTTGTCAATAGGTATCTGTTTTCTTTCTCTTTTTTTTTTTTTTTTTTCCAGTTGGGGCTATGAAACATTACTGCCTCAAATATCTTTGGTGCAGATAAGAATGCATGTCTATAGGAACAGCCTTAGGTGTGGAATTTCTGGGTCCACAATGTATTCATATCTTCAAGCGTGTAATCAAGCTTGTAAGATGTCACCCAACTGTCTTCCAATGGGTATGTACCAAGAAACCATTGAATTTTCACGGAGCTTGTATAGGCAGAAAGTCCAAATGGAGAGGAAGCCTTAGCTAGCTGAATCCTAGTTAGTTCCCCCGCCCCCCCCCAACATACACATCAGTATTCAGGTTCTTTTGGAACACTTTGGAAAGATGATATGTCTTTATATAAAGTCCCTAATTCTGTGCCTATGCACCAACTTTTACACATTGCCCCACAGCACTTTCAAGTTTTTCTGGCTTGTCAAGATATGGATGAAATGATTAACCCAAGAGTGACTGGAATTGCAGGAAGATGGAACCATGTGGGATTCAGGGAGAAGGAGGGGCTCTTAAGGCACTCACCACGTATCAGTGGTTTTTGTATTTGACATTGTTTCAGAGCTCAAAGGGGAGCAGCAACTAATATGAAACAAGAAGCAAACCCACGTGTTCAGATGGAAAGAGCCAGTCATATGAGAGGGCTGTGCTATCTGACTGAAGTGATAACTTGTTTGATGGACCCCTGTGAGAAGATTGTTCAGTTTTAGAGCAGGAGCATTACCTGCAGAGATTTCTGAAGACCCCAGAGTTTTTCAGGAAAGAGTGAATCTCACCGATGGTGTCCCTGCCAGGGTAAAGCTTCCGCTGAGTCTTCACAGCAGCCCCATGGAACAGATGCAAACACTGAGGCTGAGGGAGGCTTAAAAACTTTCCCAAGGTCACTGACATGGATCTGAAACCACTTCTGACACTTGTTTTCTACCAGACAGAGTGGAATTTGGTACAACCGCTTTGGAAACCATTGGCCGGGTGCAGTGGCTCGCATGTGTAATCCTAGTATTTTGGGGGCAGAGGCAGGAGGACCACTGGAGCCCAGAAGTTTGAGAGCAGCTTGGGCAATGTAGTGAGATCCTGCCTCTACAAGAGGGACGGAGGGAGGGAGGGAGGGAGGGAGAAAGGAAGAGAGGGAGGGAGGGAGAAAGGGGGAGGGAGGGAGGGAGGGAAGGAGGGGGGGGAGAGAGAAAGAAAAAGAAAGAGAAAGAAAGAAAGAAAGGAAGGAAGGAAAGGAAAGAAAGAGTTAAGAAAGGAAGGAAAAGGAAAGGAAGAAAAGAAAGAAAGAGAGAGAGAAAAGAAAAGAAAGAAAAAGAAAATGAGAAAAGAAATAAATTTGTCAAGCATGGTGGTGCACACCTGCAGTCTCAGCTACTGGGGAGGCCAAGGTGGGAGGACTGTGTGAACCCAGGAGTTTGAGGCTGCAGTGAGCCAAGATGGTGCACTCCAGTCTGGGAGACAGCCAAGTCTCAAAAAGCAAACAACAACAGAAAAACGTTTTAGTCATTTCTATTAACATGGCCATTTGAATATCCTATGACCCAACAATGTCACTCCTGGGTATATATCCAGAAGGACTGAGGATGTATGTCCTAGAACATGCAGCACTATTCACACTAGCTCAAAGTTGGAAACTCCCCAAATACCATCATGGATAAATACAGCAATGAGAATGGACGTCTGGAGCTACGCACAAGTGCATGGATGAATTTTACAAACTCCATGCTAAACCCAAGAAGCCAGACACAGAATAGAAGATGGCGTATAATTCCTGGTATATAAAGTTAAAAAATAAATGGTGCACACCTGCAGTCCCAGCTATTCTGATTCCATGCTACTCTGGAGGCCAAGGCAGGAGGATGGCTTGTGCCCAGAAGTTCGAGTCTCGCAGTGAGCTACATGGTCTGTGCTGCAGCCTGAGTGATAGAGCGAGACCCAATCTGTTTTTAATAAAAATTAAATAAATAAGTGCTTCAAAAATAGGCAACACTGATCTGCGCCTTTAGAAGTCAAAGGAGTAGTCACTTTGAGGGTAAAGGGATACCTTCTAGAAGCATCTCCGTCTGGGTGACAGTGGCATCGGTGTGCTCACTTTGTAAGGTTTTCTCATTTTGTACCTTTTCACTGAGCTGCACGTAATCGATTTGTGCAGTTTTTTTGTTTTTTCTTTTTTGAGACAGAATCTTACTCTATTGCCAGGCGCCAGCTTGGAGTGCAGTGGCGCCATCTCGGTCACTGCAACCTCCTCCTCCCGCGTTCAAGGAATTCTCCAGCCTCAGCCTCCCGAGTAGCTGAGACCACAGGCACGCGCCACCACGCCCATCTAATTTTTGTATTTTTTTAGTAGAGACAGGGTTTCACCATGGCCTCCATCTCTTGACCTTGTGATCTGCCTGCCTCGGCCTCCCAAAATGCTGGGATTACAGGCATGAGCCACCGAGCCCAGCCAATTTGTGCAGTTTTATGTGTGTTGCATACTTTAATAAAAAATATTTGTAAACTGGCCACAGTGGCTCACGCCTGTAATCCCAGCATTCTGGGAGGCAGAGTTAGGTGGATCATCTGAGGCCAGTTCAAGACCAGCCGGGCCAACATGGTAAAACCCTGTCTCTATTAAAAATACAAAAATTAGCTGGGTGTGGCAGTATGTGCCCATAATCCCGGCTACTCGGGAGGCTGAGACAAAAGAATTGCTTGAACCTGGGAGGCAGAGGTTGCAGTGAGCTGACATCACACCACTGCACTCCAGCCTGGGTAACAGAGCAAGACTCCATCTCAAAAATGGAAAAAGAAAAAACATTTGTGATCCTCCTGAAGTCCAGCCCAGGCAGCAGCATGTGTCATGGTGATTTGTGATCATTTTCTCTGCACACTTTGGCCACAAAGCCCCTAGACAACAAAATTAGGCATTTTTACTGAAGGACAACAGTCCTCCATGATGCCCCAAACCGTGCCTAGATGGCAGAGAAGCCAGCTGCGTATCAAAACCGCCTGCTAAATGTCGTAAACATGGCTGGGTGCAGTGGCTCACGCCTGTAATCCCAGCTTTCTGGGAGGCCAACGCAGGCGGATTATGAGATCAGGAGTTCAAGACCATCCTGGCCAACATAGTGAAACCTCATCTCTACAAAAAATAAAAAAATGAGCCAGGCGTGGTGGTGCACGTCTGCAGTCCCAGCTGTTTGGGAGGCTGAGACTGAAGAATTGCTTGAACATGGGAGGCAGAGGTTGCAGTCAGTGGACACCATACCATTGCCCTTCAGCCTGGGCAACAAAGTGAGACTCCATCTCAAAAAAAAAAAAAAGTATTGTAAACATTCAGATTCCTGAGCCATCCCCGACTCTCTCTTCTTTTTTCAGCAGGTCCCTGGGGTATAGCCAGTTTGGGCAACCACGACTCTGGAAGGAGGCAAACTCACCATCTCTTCCTTGGCATTCTCCAGGGTTATCAGTGGAGGAGCTGTTGGCATTTTTGGGGCAATGCTTGTTGCTCCTGTGCGTTGAGGGTTGTTTAGTCCTCTCGGTAAATGCCCACTAAATGTCAGTAGCATCCCCAGTCATGTGATAACCACATATCCCCACACACAATTCCAAATGCCTCCTCACCCGCCATCAAGGTGACAGAGAGTCTACACTTTCCTCTCACCAAATGGCATTTCCAGAGTTTCCCAAAACACTTTGGGAGGACTATGAAGTTTGGTGTGCTGGGGTTCCCCTCTCCTTCCTAGGAATCTTCTCAAGTCCTTCAATCCCTAATTGCTCAATACCTCTTCTCCAGAGAGAACTTAAGTAATTTACTATAAAGTGTGACAGGGCTCCATGTGCATTATCTTTATAGACTCACTTTGCAGAGATAACATTTCTGTAGCCAAAGGAATGAATGTCTAATACCGGAATCTTACCTATCAACTAGCAAATGGGAATGGATGGGGAAGAAATCATCACAGGATCCTCAAATGACTGCAGTAGGTACTTCCTGGACCCCCCACTAATACAAATTACTAATGTTGACCAGGTAGAAAGATTTAGAACGTTATTAGCATTGCAGACAGAAGCAGTTTAACAGCAGGCAGCCAGAAACCAACCCCAGCCATTGGTTTTAATCTTTGACACATCTGCCAGCTGGACGTTTAATTATCAATCAGCAGCAGCAGCATTACCATACTGGCTTTGAGAATGTTACTCATTTGAACAGGGCTAGCATCTTTGAAATAAATGCCCCAAATAAATAACTGCAAATCGTATTCATTTGACTGCTAAAACAATTATCAGCAAATCTAGCCATGCTGAGTTGCAAAACTGGATCGGCCAAAAGATATTTGGTCTCTGCCTTCTGGTCTGGATACCCGTGGGGAGTGAGTACCAAGATCTCTGGGAGGTGGAGGATAAAAATGACGAAGGCAAATCTGATCATCCAGACATCTGTGGGTCATGATGTAGGCACCCAGAGCCTAATTCTAAACGCAGACCTGGGTTCAAATCCTAGCTCTCGAAATTCCTAGTGGTGTGTATTTGGAAAGGTGCTTCCCCCTTCTCTCAACTTCAACTTCCTCAATAAAATGAAGACAAGACGCCTTACCCTACGGGTTGCTGTAAGGATGAATTAAGATCACGATCAGGCCAGATGTGGTGGCTCATGACCATAATCCCAGCACTTTGGGAGACCAGGGTGGGTGCATTGCCTGAGACCAGGAGTTCGAGACCAGCCTGGGCAACATGGTGAAACCCCTTATCTTTTAAAAATACAAAAATTAGCCAGGCATGGTAGCACACAGCTGTAGTCCCAGCTACTTGGTTACTCAGGAGGCTGAGGTGGGAGGATCACCTGAGGCTGGAAGGTTGAGGCTACAGTGAACTGTGACCATGTCACTGCATTCTAGCCTAGGTGAGACCCTGCCTCAAAAAGAAAAAACAAGAAAACCCATAAAACATCAAGCAGATAAGCCCTCAGCATAATGAGTAACATACAGATTATATAAGCAGTCAAGAATTGGTGGTAAATAGATTATTTTAAAGAACTTAACTTACAATAAAGTGTGTCGGGGTTCCACGTGCATTATCTTTATAGATTCACTTTGCAGAGATAACATTTCTGTAGCCAATGGAATGAATCTCTAATACTGGATTCTTAGCTATCACCTAGCAAATGGAAGTGGATGGGGCAAGAAATCATCACAGGTTCCTCAAATGACTCATAGTCAATGTGACATCAGAGTCAGTCTTCCAGACCTGAAATCCAAGTCTGCTAATATCATTGAACAAGATCGATTAAATATTACATTATTTTTAATTTCTTAAACATTTTGACATTATTTTACATTTATAGAAAGTTTGAAAATGTAGTACAAGAGAGTTATTATTGTACCCTCCACCCAGCTTCCTGTAATATTAACTTTTTTTTTTTTGAGACAGGCTACCAGTTTGTTGCCCAGGCTGGAGTGTAGTGGCACAATCATGGCTCACTGCAGCCTCAACCTCCTGGGTTCAAGCGATCCTCCCATCTCAGCCTCCTATCTGAACTGCTAGGACTACAGGCATGTGCTACCACACCCAGCTGATTTTTGTATACTTAGTAGATATGGAGTTTCACCATGTTGCCCGGGCTGATCTTGAACTTCTGAGCTCAAGCAGTGCACCCACCTCGGCCTCCCAAAGTGCCAGGATTATGGTCATGAGCCACCACACCTGGCCTCTGCCTGATCTTAATTCATCACTACAGCAACCTGTAGGGCAAGGAGCCTTGTCTTCATCCCTAGTAGCTGGAACCACAGGCACGCAACACCACACTGGGGTCTCACTCTTGCCTAGGCTGGTCTCAAACTCCTGGGCTCAAGCAATCTTCCCACCTTGGCCTCCCAAAGTGTTGGGATTCCAGGTGGGAGCCATCGTGCCCGGTCTCATTCTGTCACCTTTGTCTCCTCCGATCTGTCTCTTAGTTTCTCACCTTAATAATGTCTAGGAGTACTGACCAAATACTTTGACTTCACCTTGGGTTTGTCTGTTTTCACGATTAGACTGGAACAATGGATTTGGAGGAAGACCATTGCACAGATGCACAATGCTGATCTGTTTGCACTGGATCAGGTTGTAAGATATTTACATGACTTATCATTAGTGATGTTAACCTCGATCCCTTGGTAAAGGTGGTATCTGCCAGGTTTCCCCACCATCAAGTTGCTATTTTTCCCCTTCCCTACTCTACCCTCTGGAACACTCACTAAGACCTACTCACATGAAGTGGAGGAAGAGGGATAAGTACCCCCTTCTAGATTGGGGAGTATCTATACATATTCTTTAGATTTTTTTTTTTTTTTTTTTTTGAGATGGAGTTTCCCTCTTGATGCCCAGGCTGGAGTGCAATGGCGTGATCTTGACTCACCGCAACCTCCGCCTCCCGGGTTCAAGCAATTCTCCTGTCTCAGCCTCTTGAGCAGCTGGGATTACAGGCATGCACCACCCAGCTATTTTTTTTGTATTTTTAGTAGAGAAGGGGTTTCTCCATGTTGGTCAGGCTGGTCTTGAACACCCGACCTCAGGTGATCCACCCACTTGGCCTCCCAAAAGGCTGGGATGACAGGTGTGAGCCACCAGCGCCTGGCTAGAATTCTTTCATAAGGAGGCCGGGCACAGTAGCTCATGCCTGTAATTCCAGAACTTTGGGAGACTGAAGCAGGAGGATCACTTGAGCTGAGGGGTTTGAGACCAGCTTGGGCAACACAGTAAAACCCCATCTCTACAAAAAATAACAAAAAATTAGCCAGGCCTGATGGCACTGGCCTGTAGTCCCAGCTACTCAGGAGGTTGAGATAGGGGGATTGCTTGAGTCTGGGAGTTCAAGGCTATAGTGAGCTATGATCTTCCCACTGTACTCCAGCCTCGGTGACAGAATAAGATCGTTTCTAAAAAAAAAAAAAAAGTTATATATGCAGCCAATTTGGCAGCCACCACAAAAACATACAAGAACTATCAGGGGACAATGAAATTCATAGGTGAAAGTTTGAGGGATAACAGAACATTTACACAGTGTCAGAGTATCTCCCTAAAGACAACTGTTTTTATTTTTAAACGGAGTCTTGCTCTGTCACCAGGCTGAATTGCAGTGATGCGATCTCAGCTCATTGCAACCTCCACCTCCCAGATTCAAACGATTCTCCTGCCTCAGCCTCCCAAGTAGCTGGTATCACCGTCATGTACCACCATGCCCGGCTAACTTTTTGTATTTTAATAGAGACAGGGTTTCACCATGTTGGCCAGGATGGTCTCGATTTCCTAACCTTGCGATCCGCCTGCCTCGGCCTCCCAAAGTGCTGGGATTACAGGCGTGAGCCACCGCGCCCGACCGACAATTGTTAAGTTTAATGGTCAAAACAGTAACTTTATAGCGGAACACCCTGGCAGACCAGCGAGCGGTGGGCAAATCATGTGCCTCCAGGAATGATGTACCAAGAAGGCCGCAACATCCATTCTAGGGACTTCTGCCAAAAATGCATGATTTGAATAATTGGTAAACAACCGTGTTCAGATTAAGGGGCATTTTATATAATAAGTATTCTTTGGAAGCGTTAATGTCGCAAAGCTCAAATAAAGACAGAATAACTGGTCCCCATTAAAGGAAACGTGGCTGACCAAATTCCACAAGTGAGCCAGGACCTCCTTTTGCTACAAAGCACACTGTTACAACAATTGGTGACATCTGAATAAGATCTGTGGATTACATAATAACAGAGTGTCCATGCTAATTTCCTAATTTTGATCATTCTGCCGTGCTTATGTAAGAGAATGCCCTGTTTTGGGAAACACACTGAATTCTATAGGGTTAAAGGGCCACCATATCTACAAATTACTCTCAGTGGTCAATGGTCAGGTCAGTAGGTCGGGGTGGAGAGAGAGAGAGGGAGGGAGGGAGGGAGGGAGAGAGGAGGGATAAAGTAAAGTGTAAGTGGTAAAATGTTGACATTTGAGAAACCTGGAGAAGGGATATAGACGACTTCTTTGTACCAGTCTTACAACTTTTTGGTAAATCTGAAATTTCAACAAAATAAAAAGTTAAAATAAATGAGTGGCTATAAAAAACTGCAGCAGCACTAGGTTCATTCATTCTCTGGACTGTATGGTGCATCTGCCATGTGCCCAGTAATTTTGCAAGCACAGAACAAGGCAGGCCAAGTTTCCCATGGCTGTGGAGTTGAATGGAGACTCGGGACAAATAGAATAAATAATAAGGAAAATACACAGTATGTCAGATGGGGGCTAAGTGCTAAGGAGAAAAATAAAGCAGGAGAGGGAATTGAGGGTGCTACCATTGGCAATTAGTCAAATATGTTTCTGAAATAGGTTTTGTTACACAAAGTAGCAGCTCCCTGCCTCCCTCCATGCTTCATAGCCCCCTCCTGAAAGATACGATTTTTTTTTTTTTAATGGAGCCTTGCTCTGTCACCCAGGCTGCAATGCAATGGTAGGATCTCAGCTCACTGCAACCTCCACCTTCCAGGTTCAAGCGATTCTCCTGCTCAGCCTCCCAAGTAGCTGAGATTACAGGCACCCATCACCACACCCAGCTAATTTTTTAATATTTTTGGTAGAGATGGGGTTTCACCAAGTTGGCCAGGCTGTTCTCAAACTCCTGACCTCAAGTGATCTGCCTGCCTCAGCCTCCCAAACTGCTGGGGTTACAGGCATGAACCACTGCACCTAGCCACGTTTTGGCCGATTTTAAAATTTTTTAAAGATTATGGATAGTTGTGCCTACCTACAGGGTATATATGACATTTTGATACAAACACACAATGTGTAATGACCAAGTTAGGGTGATTGGAATATCCACCACATCAAGCATTTACCATTTCTCAGCTATTGTCAAAAAGTCAAAAAATAACAGATGCTGGTGAGGTTGAGGAAAAAAAGGACTGCTTATACACTGTTTTTGGGAGTGTAAATTAGTTCAACCATTGTGGAAGACAGTATGGTGATTCCTTAAAGACCTAAAAACAAAAATACCATCATACTCAGCCATGCCATTACTGGGTACATACCCAAAGGAATATAAATTGTTCTGTTATAAAGACACATGCACACGTATTCATTGCAGCACTATTCACAACAGCAAAGACATGGAATCAACTGAAATGCCCATCCATGGCAGACTGAATAAAGAAAGTGTGGTACACAGACACCATGGAATACTATGCAGCCATAGAAGGACAAGATCATGTGTTTTGCAGGGACATGGACAGAGCTGCAGGCCATTGTCCTTAGCAAACTAATGCAGGAACAGAAAACCAAATACCGCATGTTCTCACTCCTAAGTGGGAGCTAAATGATGAGAACGCATGGACACATAGAGGCAAACAACACACACTGGGGCCTATTGGAGTGGGGGTTAAGGGAGAGGACCAAAAAAATAACTAATGGGTGCTAGGCTTGATACCTGGATAACAAAACAATCTGTACAACAAACCTCCATGACACAAGGTTACCTATATAAAAAACTTACACATGTACCCTCTGAACTTAAAAGTATTTTGTAAAAGGATTTACCATTTTTTTTTGTGATAGGACATAGATTATTGTTAACTCTAGTCACCTCATTGTGCTACCAAGCACTAGATTTTACTCCTTCTAACTCTGCATTTGTACCCGTTAACACTACTCTACTCTCTGTCTCTTTGAGTTCATTTTTTTTTAGCTCACACATGTGAATGAGATCATGCAATATTTGTCTTTCTGTGCCTGGCTCCCTTTAGCTGATTATTTTGTTATTTGCTACCATAGTATTCATATTGGGTTTTAGTTTGTTCCAGAGATGGGGGTCTCACTCTGTTACCCAGGCTGGGTATAGTGGTGCAATGTCAGGTCACTGTAGTCTCAAACTCCTGGGCTCAAGTAATCCTCCCACCTCATCTTCCTGAGTAGTTAGGACTACTGACGCACACCTCCACATCTGACTCATTGTAAGTTTCTTTATTTGTTATTTTTTGGAGACCGTGTCTTGCTGTGTTGCCCAGGCTGGTCTCAAACTCCTAACCTCAAGCAATCTTCCTGTCTCACCATCCCAAAGCGCTGGGATTACAAGTATGAGCCACCACACCCAGCCCCATATTGTTCGCTCACTTACTTCTTTCTACTTTTTAATTTTCCAGTTTTAGGCATTATTTATTTTTTCTATTATTATTTTATTCAACTAATATTTCTCAAACTGACCACATACTATATGTAGCATACTATGTCAGCCACTATGGAGAACATAGAGAAGCATTAACCGTCAAAGAGCTTACAGTTATGTTGAGAAAACAAGACATACACTTGTGAATACTTAAGCAGTATTACGAAATAACCAATAGCAATACCCAAGGATATTACAATCAAAGCACCAAAGAAGCATCCTGTCTGGGTGTTGTGGTACTTTATAGGTATTAGCTATAGTAAAGGAGGATTCTGCTAATTTCTCTCTCCATCCCTCTGCACAAGGACTCTTCCAGCACCTGCGCATCTGCCCAATATTGTTCTATCACAGAGTCAGGAAGATTTGGTGTTTGTGTTATCATGTACAAGGCAGGTTACAGTTATGCTGTGAACAAACTATAGCTACTTTTTCTTTACAGCATTTTGTTTCCCTTGGGACTCATCATTGTCCTAGCTTTTTGATTTTTCTTTGCTTGGTACTTATTGCAAATTTGACCCCCAAGTCTTTAACAGGTATTCAGTCAATTTAATAAACCAGAAGCAGTCTTTCCTGAAGACTTGTCACATGGTCTAATCAGAACTGGTTGTCTTCCCTGGCTTACGGCTTTCATCCTGGGCTCTCTCTTTATCATCATTCAGGAGATTCCCTTTGCTTCTCATTGTTGGATTTCTTAAGTTCAGTGTTCTATGGCTCCCTCTTTCTTGGTTTACTCCTTTGTTTGGGTGGAGCACATCCTCTAGTAGCTTCTTGAGAAAGGATGCATGAGAGGTTTTCCAGTTACCTATTGCTGCATAAAAACCAGCCCATTCTTAGTAGCATAAAACAGTAACATTCATTTATATTATTACATTTTGAGATTTGGGTGGTCATCTGGGATCAGCTGAGTGGTTTTCACTTGGAGTCTCTCATGCAAATGCAGTCAGATGATGAGAGGGACTAGAGTCATCTCAAAGGCTTCCTCAGTCACAGGGCTGGCATTTAAGCTGGAAAGACTCAAACAACTGAGGCTTCTCAGGCATCTATCTCCATCTCTATATGATGTCTCAATATGGTGTCTCTAGTATGGCAACTTTAGGATAGCTGAACTTCTCTCATGTCAGCTCAGGACTCAAAAGGCACATGTCTCAAGGGAGAAAGCCAGGCAGAACCTGCATCTTAGGACCTAACCTTGGAAGTCACAAATCATCACTCCTTCCCTACTCTATTGAGTCAGTCACAAAGGCTCACTCAGGTTCAAGGAGAGAAAAAACAATTCCAGTCCTTTATGGGGAAGTGGCAAAATTCTAAGCAAATGTAAAATGGGAACCATTGTATAGCCATTTTTGAACAGTCTGTCTCAGAAAGTAAATATTGGAAACTTCTATGTATGAAATGCCATTGATTTAGCTTTATACCTCATTGGTAGTTTGGCTGGGTATAGAATTCTGGTTTGGCGATCATCTTACTTCAAAAATGTGAAGTATTGCTCCAATGTATTCTCAATTCCAGTATTGCCATTAGGAAGTTTGAAGCATTCTTATTTCTGATTTCTTGTGTATGACCTCGTTTTTTCCCTCTAGTAGCTTTTAGAATCTTTTTTCATTGTGTTCTAAACTTTTACTATGATGTAAGTTAGTTTAGGTCTATTTTCAGTCATTGTACTGGGCACTTAGTATGATGATTCTTACCTCCCCCCTACCTTTTTTTTTTTTTTTTTAAGAGACAAGGTCTAGCTTTGTCACACAGGCTGGAGTGCAGTGGTGTGATTATAGCTCAATACAGCCACGAACTCCTGCACTCAAAGCAATCCTCCTACCTCAACCTCCCGAGGAATACAGGAGTATGCCATCACACCCAGCTAAGATTCCCACCCCTTTTTCTTGATTCTCTTTTTGACTTATTATTCAGTTATTGAACTTTCTGGACTGGTTCTCTTGTCATCTGTTCCCTTCCCTCTATTTTGTATTTCCATGTGTCTTAATCTTCTTTTTGAGAGATTTCTCTAATTTTATTTTCCACCTTTTATCCAGTTTTTAATGTATGCTTTTATATTTTTTAATTTCAAGATGCTTTTGGTATTGTTTTAATTGTTCTCTAAGTGTACCTTTTCCATAGTATTCTGCCAACAGCCACATGTTTAAGCTTGAAAGCACATCTTCCCCCAGTCAAGCCTGAAGATGAGAATGAAGCCCCAATTGATACTTTGATTGCAGCCTCATGAGAGATCCTGAAACCGCTGCCCCCTGCTTCCTGACTCGCTTAAACTGTGAAATAAATGTTGCTTAAAGCTGCCAAGGTTTTGGTAATTTGTTATACAACAATAGATAAATAATACATTGTTTCCAT
Organism: Cacajao melanocephalus; assembly: GCA_963573385.1. Lineage (NCBI taxonomy): Eukaryota > Metazoa > Chordata > Mammalia > Primates > Pitheciidae > Cacajao > Cacajao melanocephalus. Next base: position 109,575 of record CAUYLG010038111.1, on the reverse strand, counting down.
ATTTCTTACCTTCTCTTCCTAAAATAAAATAGCCAATTTTCCTCCTTTCTGGATCTCAAAAAGACTCATTCTCTGAGACAGGCATTAGAGCTGTTCACCAAATATTTACAGTTCTCCACATACAGGCATGTGTAAGATGGCATTTCCTGGCCCCCTTGTGTTTTGCTGGGGCTACGTGACTAATTCTGACCAATGAGCTCTCAGTGGACATGAAACATGTCACTCCCAGGTTGAAGCATTTAATCACCAATACAAATCTCTCTAATGTTGCATTGTCCAAGGCAGTAGCCACATGTGGCTATCAAAATTAAACAACGTTTAAAATCCTGTTGCTCAGTCATACACGCCATATTTCTAGTCCTCAAAAGCTACATGTGTCTAGTAGCCTAGTAGCTACTTTATTAAACACTGCAGACAGGGAACATTTCTGGAAAGTTCCATTGGACAGCCATGCTCTGGACAACTTTTTTCCTCTGCTCAGGAACTGGCAAAGCTCCAGGTGGCAAATGTTCCTTAAGACTAGCTCCAGACTGAGGATAATATGTAATGTAAGTGACTCTTTTTATTTTATTTTGGTAAAATATGCAACATGGCCAGGTGCGGTGGTTCACACCTATAATCTCAGCACTTTGGGAGGCTGAGGTGGGCAGATCACCTGAGGTCAGGAGATCAGCCTGGTCAACATGGTGAAACCCCCATCTCTACTAGAAATACAAAAAATTAGCTGAGGTGGTGGTACATGCCTGTAATCCCAGCTACTGGAGAGGCTCAGGCAGGAGAATTGCTTGAACCTGGGAGGCGGAGGTTGCAGTGAACCAAGTTGCTCCACTGCACTCCAGCCTGGGCTACAAGAGTGAAACTCCATCTCAAAAAAAAAAAAGAAAAAAAAAAATATATATATATATATCATAAAACTTGATTATTTTAACCACTTTAAGTTGTACATTTCAGTGGCATTAAGTATATTTACACAGATGTGTAACCATCACCACGATTTGTGTCCAGAATTTTTTCATCTTCCCAAACTTAAACTCTGTCCCCATTAAACACTAACTTCTCATTCTCTCTCCCCTGGCCCCTGGCAGCCACTATTCTCCTTTCTGTCCCTATGAATTTAACTACTCTAGGGACCCCATATAAACAGAATCATACAGTATTTGCCTTCCTGTGACTGGCTTATTTCACTTAGCATTATGTCCTCAGGGTTCATTCATGTTATAGCATGTGTCAGAATGTCATTCCTTTTTTAGGGCTGAATAATATTCCTTCATACAGATACACAACACTATGTTTATCCATTCATCTGCTGACACACACTTGGTTTGCTTCTACCTTTCAGTTATTGTGAATACTGCTGTAATGAAATGGACGTGGCCAGGTGTGGTGACTCACGCCTGTAATCCCAGCACTTTGGGAGGTGGCTGGATCACAAGATCAAGAGTACAAGACCAGCCTAGCCAACACAGTGAAACCCTGTCTCTACTAAAAATACAAAAATCAGCCGGGTGTGGTGGTGGGTGCCTGTAATTCCAGCTACTCGGGAGGCTGAGGCAGGGAATTGCTTGAACCTGGGAGGCGGAGGTTGCAGTGAGCAGAGATCATGCCACTGCACTCCAGTCTGGGCACCAGAGTGAGACTCCATCTCAAAAAAAAAAAAAAAAAGAAAAAAAAGAAAGAAAGAAAAGAAAAAGAAAAAAAAAGAAACTGATGTACAAAGGAACATCTGTTTGAGTCCCTGCTTTCATTCCTTTGGGGTATACACCCAGAAGCAAAATTGCTGGATTATACCTTAACTTTCTATTTAATTTTGTGAGGAAATCACCATACCATTTTTCATAGCTGCCGCAAAGTCCTTAGCTTTGAGAAGTACATATTAAAGTATTTATAGATGAAGTCATAGGATGTCTGAGATCTGCTTTAAGGGGGTTAAACATAACCCAGGGTTATGTTAAGGCCAATTAAAGGTTTGCTTCCATTTGCAAATTAAAATTCTGTTTAAGTTTGGGATAGAGAAACACAAGGTGGGTTATGAGTTTATAACTACTGAAGACGGGTCATAGGAATCGGCTGGGAGATCATTCTATTTTCCCTTCTTTCATCTGTATTTGAACTTTTCCGAAAGAAAATAAATTTACTTTTCCTGTAAAGTACTTGAAGCATTCTTAATTCACATTGAGACAAGGGCCTCACACTTAATTATGGAACTAAAAGTACTCAAGCTTACTATATTCTTAGGCAATTACAAATTATATTCAGCATCTAACCCCTCTGGTAAGTCAGGAGCTTGATTAAATGCTTAGTTATATATTCATGTGTATCCTAAGAAGTTAGCAAGGGAAATTTAATAAAATGAACTACACCTGCTTATGAAAATGCAGACCTTAGTTTCTCTTGAGTGAGAACCAAGCAAGGTGTCCCCAAGTTGCAAAACAACGAGTTTTACCACACCTGGAGATGAAGTGACCAATGATGGGATCAAGTACATCATTTCACCAGAAAGCTTGAGAAAAATTATCAGCTACATGTGTTTATTCACTCATTTGACATATGTTGATTATGCATTGATTCTATAGCAGGTCCTCTCCCAGGCACAGCCATGAATAGTGCAAATAATTTCCTGTTCTTAAAAAACTCACTGTTTAGGGCAGAGAAACAAGACAAATAAACAAACAAACTCAGGCAGCTTTATCATCTGTCAGGTAAAAATAGTATTTATAAGAAAAGTGGAGGCCAGGTGTGATGGTTCATGCCTGTTATCCCAGCACTTTGGGAGGCCATGGTGGGTGGATCACTTGAGGCCAGGAGTTAGAAACCAGTCTAGTCAACGTGGAGAAATTCTATCTCTAATAAAATACAAAAATTAGCTGGGCATGGTGGTGCATGCCTGTAATCCCAGCTACTTGGGTGGGTGAGGCATCAGAATTGCTTGAACCCAGGAGGCAGAGTTTGCAGTGAGCCACGATCGCACCACTGCACTCCAGCCTGAATGACAGAGCAAGACCCTGAAGAAAAAAGAGAGAAAGAAAGAAAGAAAGAAAGAAAGAAAGAGAAAGAAAGAAAGAGAGAGAGAAATAAAATAAACAAAGAAACAAAGAGGAGGGGAAGGGGGAAGAGAAGGGGAGGGAAGGGAAGGGAAGGGAAAGAGAAGGGGAGAAAGAAAGAGAGAGAGAGGAGGGGAAGGAAGGAAAGAGGGAGGGAGTGAGGGAAGAAGGAAAGGAAAGGGAAGGGAGGAAGGGAGGGAGGGAGGGGAGAAATAAAGAATAAAAGAAAGAAAGAGAGAAAGAAAGAGAGAGAGGAGGGGAAGGAAGGAAGAGGGGAAGGACGGAAGGAGAGAAAGAAAGAACAAAAGAACGAAAGAAAAATGGAGCAGGTAAGGGTCAGATAGAAGAGGAGTGGGAGCTATTTTGCAAAGGGCTGCTCTAAGGTGATATTTGAGCAGAGACACAAAGGCAGGAAAAAACAAGCTGATATTTATGGGAAGAGCATTGCAGGCACAGGGAACAGCACAGGCAGATGCTTAGGTGGGAGATGCCTGGCGTGCTTGAAGAACCTCAAGCAGGCTTGTGTGGCTGGAGTGGAGAGAATGGAGGGGCACGAGGGCAGGGAGGTGATGAGGATGATGGGGCTGGCATCCTATGTCGGGCCTTTACTGTTTTAAAATATAGCTTTTATTATTATTGTTATCTTTTTGAGATAGGTTTTTGCTCTATTGCCCAGGCTGGATGCCATGGCGTGATCGTGGGGGGAATTCACTGCAGCCTCAATCTCCTGGACTCAAGCAAACCTCACACCTCAACCTCCCGAGTTGGTGGGACTACAGGTGTGTGTCACCATGCCTGGTTAATTTTTCTGGGTTTCTTTTGTAGAAATAGGAATCTTGTTATGTTGCCAGGGCTGGTCTTGAACTCCTGGCCTCAAGCCATCTTCCCACTTCAGCCTCCCGAATTGCTGGGATTACAGGCATGTGCCACTGCACCCAGCCCAGTTTTATTATTATCCAGGTATGGCAACGCCACTAGATCAGGCGATGACTACCATTGAAAGATAGTTTGTTACTCACAGGTCCCAAGAAGAAGGGGGACACTCATGCTAGGTGGGGCCACACAGGGAAGCACCAGGGCTGGGCCGGGGCAGAGGGAATGAGGAAAACATGTGGCCAGGAGCCTTTATTGTGGTTCCCATGGGAAGGAGCGGGCCCTGCAGGGTAAGGGCTTCAGGGCATAGGGGCTGCCCCTTGTTGTTTGGTACCTGGCTCTGAGGTGATTAGAGAAGGGGGATAGTGTCTCAGCATGTGAGAGCCCAGGAAAGAAGATGCTTGGGGTCCTAGATCTGGACTGGTTGGTTTGCATATAAAAGACCCTTTACGGCCAGGCAGTGACTCACGCCTGTAATCCCAGCACTTTGGGAGCCAAGGCAGGTGGATCATGAGGTCAGGAGTTTGAGACCAGCCTGGCCAATATAGTGAAACCCCATCTCTATTAAAAATACAAAAAAAAATTTAGCCAGGTGTGGTGGCGGGCACCTGTAATCCCAGCTACTCGGGAGGCTGAGGCAGGAGAATCACTTGAACCCAGGAGGTGGAGGTTGCAGTGAGTCAAGATCGCACCATTGCACTCCAGCCTGGGTGACAGTATGAGACTCCACCTCAAAAAATAAAATGGGGGGGGCTTTACTATCTAGAAATTGGCTAGCTCTGGGAGGGGCCGTTCTTGTAGGGTCAGCAAAGCCCCACATATCAGAGAATCAGAAATATAGTTAAGACCAGGCACAGTGGCTCATGCCTGTAATCTCAGCACTTTGGGATGCTGAGGTGGGTGAATCACTCAAGGTCAGATGTTTGAGACCAGCCTGGCCAATGTGGTGAAACTCTGTCTCCACAAAAAATACAAAAATTACCCAGGCATGGTAGTGGGTGCCTGTCGTCCCAGCTACTCGGGAGGCTGAGGCAGGAGAGTCTCTTGAACCTGGGAGGCGGAGGTTGCAGTGAGCCGAGATCATGCCACTGCACTCTGGCCTGGGTGACACAGCGAGACTCCATCTCAAAAAACAAACAAACGAACAAAAAAGTGGTTAATAGGTTGATTTTATGAAACTTGCCTCAAAGATGTTTCCTCTTGTGAAGTCATGTTGGGGCTCTTAAAAGGTGTTGATTATAGAACCTCAAAGCTCCTGTCTGTCCTGTTCACTGACTCAGCCTCAGCCACGACAAAAGGTCAAAATAGAAAGCCAACACCTCCAGAAGTGAAAAGGGCAAACAGCAGAGAAGTGCAGGTGTTGAACCATCTTTATGGAAGACAGAGACAGAAATACATGAAAAAAGAAACAGCATTTTGCTCATATTCTCAAGAAGAAACAAAGGATTAGCCAGAAACCAATACAAATTATTTTCCAGTGGGCTGGGTGGGGGGGCGGGGAGAGGGAGGGGGAGGGAGGGAGGGAGGGAGGGAGAGAGAAAGAGAGAGAGAGAGAGAGAGAGAGAGAGAATGAAGCTGGGGACACAGGTAGGGGACATGTGATCCTGATGCCTCCTCAGAATGAGAACAGCATCATTTCCCTAGGAAATGGAGACTTGGTTCTCTTACTTTCTTCTGTTTTGCCCGACAACTAAAAAGGAGCTTGTATGTCTATGGGGAAGACAACAGGCAATGTGGTAAGAGAATTCGACTTGGTGACAACAGAAATGCACGCACATGTTTGCAAGGTTACACGTAAATATATGCATACATCTGTGATCTCCTTCCATAGCTGTTCTGCCTTTTCTGTCACTGAGATGACAACAACTAGATCATCTTGTGTCCCATATGGCACCCAGACTGTCACAAAGTTAATGGACTTAAAGTTCACAAGGGCTTGTGGTACTTTGTGAATTATAAGGAAGTAGGTGTATCACCAGTGTGGCAAACACTGTCCAGCCATGCCCTGACTGCTTCCGTGCATGCAGGTCAGCCCCCAGGGCAATTTCTCTGGCTACCAAAGTGTCCACTCAGCAGGCTGGAGTGTTAGAGAATTAACACTCCCAAGAAGCACCCTTTAACTTGTGATAGATGGGAGTTGGTGGATCAATACCCCAGCTCCCTCACCACTAGGGTGCAATTACGCTGAGGAATGTGCTCTCTGCTGTCTTCCAGAGGTCCCCATTGGTAACTGAGACTCAGTTGCTTATGGTGGTAACTTGCCTGATGGCTCACTTATTACTGGATCTTCCCTTTCCTATTTTTCTGCCAGTGTGTTTTGGGATCTCCTCCAGAAACATTTAAATCTCTGCTTCTGGATCTGCTTCTTGTGGGGGGATTCAAAGTAAGACAATGGAGTTGGACAGATTCTGTTAGCTACTTCAAAATATTTAGGCAGAAGGAAGGAACTTCAGGGCATTCAGTTTTCTTGGATCTTTCACTGAATCCTTTCCCTCCCCCTCCCCCCTCCCCCTTGCTCCTTCCCTCCCTCTCTTCCTCCGTCCCTCCCTCCCTCCCTCCTCAAGACATGGGGCCACTTCTGCTGGGGCAATGCTTAATGGTATTACATAAAAATGTTTTTTTTTCCGTATTGGGGGAAATATTTTTAGGAAAGATTTCCTTCCTCCCTCTCTCCCTCTCTTCCTTCTCAAAAAAAAAAAAAAAAAAAAAAGAGTACGAAAGCTGTCTTAGTCTGTAAGTGTTGCCATAAAAGAATACCTGAGGCTGGGCAATTTATAAAGAAAAGATATTTGTTTGGCTGACAGTCCTGCAGGCTGTACAAGAAGCATGGCACAGTCATCTGCATCTGGTGAGGGCCTCCAGCCGCTTCCGGTCCTGGTGGAAGGTGAAAGGGAGCTGGCATGTATAGACACCACATGATGAGACAGGAAGCAAGAGAGAGCGGACGGAAGTGCCAGGCTCTTTTTTAACAACCAGCTCTTGGGGAAATTAATCAAGCAAGAACTCACTCATTACTGCAAGGACAATACCAAGCCCTTCATGAGTGATCTGCCCCCATGACCCAAACACGTCCCACTAGACCCCATCTCCAACAATGAGAATCAAATTTCAACGTGAGATTTGGAGGAGTAAAATATCCAGACCAAAAGCAAAGGGTCTTGTAGGGTAAAACAAGTGTATATCAGGTACCCTCAATATGTTTATCACCTGAGCCTTATTGCATCTTCAAAAAATACCAGAAATACTTGTCACAAGATTTAGACCCACACTATCCAAAATGTAGCCACAAGCTACGTGTGGCCACTGAGACACTTGAAGTGTGACTCATCTGAATTAAGATCAGTAAAGCATAAAATACACACTAGATATTGAAGACTTTTGTTTCTGTTTGTTTGTTGAGACAGGGTCTCACTCTGTTGCCCAGGCTGGAGTGCAGTGGTGTGGTCATGGTTCACTGCAGCCTTCACCTCTCAGCGTTAGAGGATCCTCCCACCTCAGCCTCCCTAGTAGCTAGGAGTACAGGCACACGCCACTACGTCCAGCTAACTTTTTATAGCAATGGGGTTTTGCCATGTTTCCCAGGCTGGTCTGGAACTCCTGAACTCAAACGATCTGCCTGTCTTGGCCTCCCAATGTGCTAGGATTACAGGCATGAGCCACCACACCCACCCTGAAGACTTACTATTTTAAAGAGTATGAAATATCTCAATAATGTCTATGTTCATCCCATGTGGAAATAACATGGAAATGATATCTTGAAAAATATATTGGGTTAAAGAAAATACATTGTTCAAGCTAACTTCACCTGTTTATTATTACCATTTCTAATGAGGCTACTTGAAAATTTAAAATTACCTATATGATCCTTGTATTTCTTTTTTTTATTTTATTTTATATTTTTTTAGACACAGGGTCTCACTCTGTTGCCCAGGCTGGAACACAATGGCACAATCATAGCTCACTGCAGCCTTGAATTCCTGGCCTCAAGCAATGCTCCCGCCTCAGCCTCCCAAAGAGTTGGGATTACAGGGATGAACCACAGCTCCCTGACCCCTGGTTGTATTTCTGTTGGACAATGCTTGTCGGGATGAATACCAAGCTCTGCCCTTTTTTTTTTCTTTTTGAGATGGAGTCTTGCTCTGGCACCCAGGCTGGAGTGCAGTGGTATGCTCTCAGCTCACTGCAACCTCCTCCTCCTGGGTTCAGGTGATCCTCCTGCCTCAGCCTCCTGAGTAGCTGGGATTACAGGCACCTGCCACCACACCCAGCTAATTTTTGTATTTTCAGTAGAGACAGGGTTTCACCATGTTGATCAGGATAGGATGGTCTTGAACTCCTGGCTTCAAGTGATCCACCCACCTTGGCCTCTCAAATTGCTGGGGTTACAGGCATGAGCCACCACGCCCGACCTCTTATCTTTTTTCTGTAGAAACAGGGCCTCTCTCTGTTGCCCAGGCTGCAACACAGTGGCGCAATTACAGCTCACTGCAGCCCCGAATTCCCGGCCTCAAGCAATCCTCCTGCCTCAGCCTCCCAAAAGAGCTGGGATTATAGACATGAGCCACAGCACCCTGACCGCTTGTTGTATTTCTGTTGGACAGTGTTTGTCTGGATGACTACCCCAGCCCTGCACTTCTGAGCCCCATGACCTTGGTGGGCAAGACCTTCAACCCCCTCAGAAATGGTTTCCTCACCTAGAAACAATGCAACAGCAACAAAGAATAATAATACCATGCTGACGTCCAAGCTGGGTTCTACTTGCATAAGTCTGAACTATCATTTCATCTCTTTGAGCCTCAGTTTCCTCATCTGCAAAATGAGGATGAGGGCAGGACACACCCCACGGGATCATGAAAGGCTGAAACAATGCCCTCCCTTTATATGTGATGGGCCAAGCACAGGGTAGTGGAAAATAACCACTGACTGCATGGGCCATCATCTTTACTCAGTGCAGTTGAAATTGCCTCTCACGATGCAAATCAAAACCACAATGAGATACTATCTCACACCAGTCAGAATGGTGATTATTAAAAAGTCAGGAGGCCAGGCGCAATGGCTCATGCCTGTAATCCCAGCACTTTGGGAGGCTGAGGCAAGTGGATCACCTGAGGTCGGGAGTTCAAGACCAGCCTGATCAACATGAAGAAACCCTGTCTCTACTAAAAATAAAAAATTTGCCAGGCATGGTACTCAGGAGGCGGAGGCAGGAGAATCGCTTGAACCCAAGAGGTGGAGGTTGTGGTGAGCTGAGATTGCACCATTGAGCTCCAGCCTGAGCAACAAGAATGAAACTCTGCCTCGGAAAAAAGAAAAAGAAAAGTCAGGAAACAACAGAAGCTGGAGAGGCTGTGGAGAAACAGAAATGCTTTTACACCATCGGTGGGAGTGTAAATTCGTTCAACCATTGTGGAAGACAGTGCAGCGATTCCTCAAGGATCTAGAATCAGAAATATCATTTGACCCAGCAATCCCATTGCTGGCTATATACCCAAAGGATTATGTTATTCTCGTATAAAGACACATGCACACGTATGTTTATTGCAGCACTATTTACAATAGCAAAGACTTGGAACCAACCCAGATGCCCATCAATGATAGACTGAATAAAGAAAATGTGGCACATATACACTGTGGAATACTATGCAGCCATAAAAAGAATGAGATTTAAAAAAAGAATAACACAGGGACAGAAAACCAAACACTACATGTTCTCACTCATAAGTGGGAGTTGAACAATGAGAATACATGGATACAGGGAGGGGAACATCACACACCAGGGCCTCTCTGGGAGTGGGGGGACTAGGGGAGGGATAGCAGGGGGTGGGGAGATTGGGGAGGGATAGCATTAGGAGAAATACCTAATGTAGATGATGGGGGGATGGATGCAGCAAGCCACCATGGCACATATATACCTATGTAACAAACCTGCGTGTTCTGTACATGTACCCCAGAAATTATAGTATAATTTTAAAAATAAATAAAATAAATAATAAAATGTTGAAAGATGGGGACAACAGAAAAAAAACTAAAATTCAACCTAAAATAATACCCTGTGGAAGTATTCAAAAATAACAGAGAAATAAATATTTTCTTAGGCAAACAAAAATTGAATGTGTTGCTGATAAACCTTTTAAGAAATGTTAAATGACGTCCTTCAGAAAGAAGGAAAATGATACAGGTCAGAAACTCAGACCTACATAAAAAAAGAACATCAGAGAAGAAGAAAAAAAAAAGAATCAATTTCCTCTTCTTAAACTCTTGCATTTTAGCCAACATTTGAAATGGCTTCTTTAAGGTGAAGAGCCTTGGCCATTTCTCCATCAGTTCTCCACTAGTTCTGAAATAGGTCTCTTCCCTCCCACTGCACTCATACCTGTTACTTGTCTTTACAAGTGGCGAACAGTAGAACCTGTGTTTGGTTACAGAAGTAACAGGAAGGAAGAAGAACAAGAGAAAGAGCAGAAATACAGTGAACACAGCAGACTATCCCTTTCCCCTAATTTTATACATATTTGATTATTTTTTTAAATTACAGCATTCTGCTATATAAGATGATGTTATTTCAAGTGGGAAGGTTACAATGACCAAAATAGAGGTTTTCATACCTTGCCTCGAGTGATAAAATGTTAATAACCATAGACTGTCCATAAAGGTTATTTTTCCCAGGTATTGTAACAGCCAGAGAAACTATGAAAACTATACAAAAGGATACATTCAAACACAGTATAAGTAAAGTAAAATCCTTTTAAAAAGTTCAAGTAACTTGTAGGAAAGCAAGAAGAGACAGACATGGGAAATAAATGGAAACAAATAATTTAACATTTTACTATTTTAAAGTACAGAGCTCAGTGGCCTTTAAAGTATTAGTATATTTACAGTGAATTGCCCAATACCACAAGCAATTTTAAAATAGTTTCATTACTCCATAAAGAAACCCTGGATCACCTGGCAATTACCCTCCCTCCAACCCAAGCCCCTAAAAAGGATATCTCCAGGACCCTAAAGTGTCACTGGAGAATTCTACCACATATTTAAAGAATACCAATTTTACACAGTATCTTTTAGAAAATAGAACATAGGCTGGTGGTTCATGCCTGTAATCCCAGCACTTTGGGAGGCCAAGGTGTGTAAATAATGCGGTCAAGAGTTTGAGCCTGGCCAACATGGTGAAACCCCGTCTCTACTAAAAATATAAAAATTATCTGCGTACGGTGGTAGGCGCTTGTAATCTCAGCTACTCAGGAGACTAAGGCAGAGAATTGCTTGAACCCAGGAGGTGGAGGTTGCAGTGAGCTGAGATTGTGCCATTGCACTCTGCCTGGGCAACAAGAGCAAAACTCCATCTCAAAAAAAAAAGGGAAACAAATGATACATTTAACCTCATCAACTACACTCCAGCCTGGGCAACAAGAGTGAAACTCTGTCTCAAAAAGAACAAAAAGATAATAGACTACTTTTCAACCTATCTTATGAGTCCATATATTAGTGTGTTCTCGCACTGCTCTCAAAAGACACGTGAAACTGGGTAATTTCTAACGAAAAGAGGTTTAATTGGCTTACAGTTCTGTAGCCTGTTCATGCATGGCGCTGGCATCTGCTCGGCCCCTGGGGAGGCCTCACTGAGCTTTTACTCATAGCAGAATATGGAGTGGGATCAGGTACTTCACATGGCAAAAGCTGGAGCAAGAGAGGGAGTGGGGTAGAGGAAGAGGTGCCATACTTTAAAACTACCACATCTCCTGATAACTCGCTGTCACGAGGACGGCATCAAGCCAGGAGGGATCATCTCCCATAACCCAAACACCTCCCACCAGGCCGCACCTCCAGCACTGGGGGTTATAATTCAACATGAGAATTAGAGGGGACACATATTGACACCACACCAGTCCAGTATTACCCTGATATCAAAACCAAATAGAGACAGAACAACAAAAACAGAATGAAAGCCACAGACAAGTGCACCCAGGAACTCAGAGGCAAAAATTCTCAATAAACACTCCAACAATATGCAAAAAGAATCACACATCATGACCAACTGAAATTTATTCAAGGTATGCAAGGTAGGTTCAACATTCAAAAATTAATCTATGTAATCCATCCTATCAATAAGCTAATGAAGAAAAATCACTTAATATCAGTTGACATAGAAAGTGCTTGTCCAAATGTGACATCCATTCATGATAAAATTCACAGCAAATTAGGATAGAGGGAAATCACTTCAACTGATAAAAAGAATCCATGGAAAAACCTATATCTAACACCATACTTAATGACAAAATGAATACTTTTTCCTCTAAGATCAGGAATAAGATAAGGATGTCCACCATCACCAGTCTTGTTAAACATAGTACTGGAAATCCTAGTCAGCATAATGAGGCAAGTAAAATAAAGAACAGACACAACGAAGAGAAAGAGGTAATATTGTCTCTATTTACAGAGGACCTCACTGTCTACATAGGAAATCCCAAAGAATCCACACAAACAAAAATCTTAGAATATATGAGTTCATCAAGTTCACAGATTATAAGATAAACATTTCTAAGGTATTCCCACCCTGAACATGCCTGATTTCTTCTGATCTCAGGAGCTAAGCAGGGTCTAGCCTTGTTGGTACTTGGATGAGAAATGACAAGATCAAAAGCAAAAAACTAATCACATTTCTACATATTAACAATGAACATACAGAAATTGAAATGAAGCAATAACACCATCTATAGTCATTCATAAAAAAATGAAATACTGTGGCATAAGCTTTATCAACTACGCATAGTTTTTATATACTAAAAATTATAAAGTGCTGAAGAAAAAAACTAACGAAGTTGTACCTATATAGGAAAACATACCATGTCCATATAATGGATTATTTATCATAATAAAGGTGTCAAATCTCCCCAAATTCAACTACATGTTTAATGCAATGCCTGTCAAATTCCAAGCAAAGTTTTTTGTAAGCACAGATAAGCTTATTCTAAAATTTAATTGAAAAGGCATATGTTCTTGACTATTCGAAGCAATCTTTATGAAGAAAAATGAAGGAGGAAGAATTATTCTACATCATACTAAGGTCTACCCCATACTTGGCTAAGGAATCACAGCAATGTGGTATTGCTGAGGAGATAAGCACATAGATCAATGGTACAGTCAGACGTCCTAGAAGTAGATCCACACAAATACACTCCATTGCTTTATGACAAAGACGCAAAATTGCTTTGATGAAGAATACCTGTTCAACAATGTTTCTGGAGCAACTGGACATTCACAGGCAGAAAAAGAAAAAGAAAAAAGAACCCTGATCTAAAGCTGACACTTCACACAAAAACTAACTCAAAAAAAAAAAAAAAGAAAAATATAAACTTGTAAAACTTTTAGGAAAAAAGGAGAAAATCTTTGGGGTCTAGGCTTTGGACGAGCGTCCTTAAACATGATACCAAAAGTACAATCATTAAAAGAAAAAAAATGGGCCAGGCACAGTGGCTCATGCCTGTAATCCCAGCACTTTGGGAGGCCGAGGAGGGTGGATCACCTGAGGTCCAGAGTCTGAGACCAGCCTGACCAACATGGAGAAACCACATCTCTACTGAAAATACAAAATTAGCTGGGCATGGTGGTGAATGCCTATAATCCCAGCTACTCAGGAAGCTGAGGCAGAAGAATCGCTTGAACCCTGGAGGTGGAGGTTGTGGTGAGCTGAGATTGTGCCATTGAACTCCAGCCTGGGCAACAAGAGCAAAACTCCATCTCAAAAAAATAAACAAAAAAAAAAAAAAAAAAAAAAAAGGGAAAGAAATGATACATTTTAACCTCTTCAAAATTTAAAACTTTACCTCTGTGAAATTCCAAGGAAAGAGGATAAAAGACAAGGTACAGACTGAGAGAAAATATGTGCAAACCACAATCCAACAAAACTAGTATCTTGAATATATACAGAAGTCTCACAACTCAACAATTAAAAATAAAGACAATTTAATTAGAGAATGGGCAAAAGACATAAACAGGCATTTCACCAAAGAAGATATACAGATAGCATATAAGCATATGAAAAGATGCTAAACATTCTAAGCCATTAAGAAAATGTAAATTAAAACCACAATGAGATACCACCACATACCTATCAGGATGGCTAAAATTAAAAAAGAAATAATGACAACATCAAATGCTAGCAAAAAATGACAAAGAACTGGATCACATACATATGCTGGCAAAATTATAAAATGGCACAGACACTCTGGAAAAACAGTTTTGTAGTTTTGCAAAAAAAAAATTAAACATGCAACTACCACATGACCCAGCAATTGCACTCCTGGACATTTATCCCATTTATGCAATCCTGATGTATTTTGGAGAAATAAAAATTTATTTTATTTATATTCACACCAAAACCAGAACGTCAATATTCACTGCACTTGTATTTGTAATAGCTAAAATTGAAATCAGCCCAAATGCCATTAAAGAAATGAATGCCTAAGCAAACTGTGGTACATACCATGAAATTCTACTCCATAATACAAAGGAACATACTACTGATATATGCAACAACTTGGTTGAATCTGCAGGGAATTATGTGGCGTTAAAACCAACCACAAAAGGTTACACATGGTATGATTTGATTTATGGAACACTATTGAAATGATCAAATTTTTAGACATGGAAGATAGGTTAGTGGTAAGGTATAGAGGGCAAGGGGCAGAGAGGCACTGGAGCTCAGAAACGGAGACTTCAAAATATGGCACTTTGACATGCTGAACTGAAGAAGTTTTAAGGTCTCTGATTTCCCCACCACACCTCCCTGCCCCTGCCACACCCTCCCCCTCCACACACACACTCCTGTCTTTCAACCCTCTCTCTCAAAGCACAGGATGAAATTGTCCTCTGAGGTTTCTTCATCTGCCTAAGATCTGACGCACCAATGAAAAAAATCAAGTACTTTTGGTCCATTTCCTGATTCTTCATTAATTAAACTCAGGTTGAAAAAAATGAAGACTGAAGTCTGTTAACACACCTAGGCAGACTTTTGTCATAAATCACTGTCTGCTCTACAGGCCCAACAAACTTTGTCTCAGGCAAATGTATGTTTATCAAGTCCATTAAATACCCCTAAAATGATTTACTACACCTCTAAAATTATTCACATTTCCCCATCCCCCTTTCCCTTTAAGAAGGAGGATGTATAATCACCTGTACCCCATTGGATACTGAGGTGGTCACTCTATGATTCTCCTCTGTGCACATTAACCAGTTTGTATGCTTTATATCCTTATTATTCCTCCTTTTGTCAGTTGATTTACAGCAGACTTTCAGAAGGTGAAGTGAAAGTTTTCTCTTTGCCCTTACAGAGAAAAGAGATAGGTCCTGTTTGTGAAAAGGAAACAAGGTTGGGCACAGTGGCTCATGTCTGTAATCCTGGCACTTTGCAGGGATGCTGAGGCAGAAGGATTGCTTGAGCACAAGAGTTTGAGACCAGCCTGGGCAACATAGCAAGACTTGGTGTGTAATGTAAAACTCAAAACGTCAGTTGCACGTGGTAGCATACACCTGTAGTTGCCGATACTCAAGAGGCTGAGGCAGGAGGCTGCAGTGAACTATGATCGAGCTACCGTACTCCAGCCTAGGTGACAGAGTGAGACCCTGTCTCAAAGAAACAAAAGAAGTGCTATGGTTTGGATATAGATCTCCACCAAATCTCATGTAGAATTGTCATCCCCAGTGTTGGAGGCGGGCCCCAGTGGGAGGGTTTGCATCATGAGGGCAGATCTCTCATGGCTTGGTGCTGTCCTTATGATAGCGAGTCCTCATGACAGTTGGTGAGTACTCATGAGATAAGGCTGTTTAGAGGTGTATGGCACCTCCTCACGACTCCTTCTCTTGCTGCCTCTCTCACCATGTAAGAAGTCTTCTCCCTCTTTATCTTCCACCATGATTATATGCTTCCTGAGGCTCTTACCTGAGCAGATGCCTGGCACCATGTTTCCTGTTCAGCCTATAGAACCATGAGCTAATAAAATATCTTTATAAATTACCCAGGATCAGATATTTCTTTATAGCAATGCAAGAATGGGTTAACATAGAAAAGTCATAGCAAGAGTGGGGTATTGCTATTAAGATACTGAAAATGCGTAGGTGACTTTGGAACTGGGTAGCAGGCAGAGATTCAAAGAGTTTGGGGGACTCAGAAGAAGACAGGAGATGAAGAAAGCTTGGAAGTTCTTAAAAACCGGTTAAAAGATTGTGACTAAAATATTGATATAAATGTGAACAGTGAAGACCAGGCTGATGAGGTTTCAGATGAAAATGAGGAACTTATTGGAAACTACAACAAAGGTCACCCATGCTATGCCATAACAAAGAACTCTGCTGCATTGTGTTCATGCTCTAGGGATCTGTGAAAGTTTGGACTTTAAACTGATGATTTAGGGTATCTACAGAAAGAAATTTCTAAATAGGAAAGCATTCAAGATATAGCCTGGCTGCTTTTAACAGCTTATAATCAGATGTAGGAGCAAAGAAACAACCAAGTTAGACTTTATATTTAAACAGGAAGCAGAACATAAATGTTTGGAAACTCTGCAGCCTTGCCATATTATAGAAGAGAAAAACCAGTTTTCAGGGGATGCATTAAAGCATGCTGCCCTACTTGCCAGAGAAATTTGAATACCTAAAAAGAAGGCAAGTGCTAATAGCCAAGACAATAGGAAAAAGGCCTAGAAGGCACTTCAGAGATCTTCCAGACAGCCCAAATCACAATCAGAGACCTAAGAGGACTAAATGGTTTCATGGGCCAGGCCTGGGCTGCTACCACCCCACATCATCCCAGGAGGCTGATCACTGCATCCCTGCTGCTTTCAGCTCCAGCCATGGCTCAAGGAGCCTGAGATACAGCTCAGGCAACTGCTTTACAGTGTGCAAGCTAAGCCTCGGTGGCTCCTATGTGGTGTAAAGCCTGCAGGCACACAGAGTGCAAGCATAAAGGAGACCTGACAGCCTCTGCCTAGATTACAGAGGATGTATCAGAAAGCCTGGGGGTTCAGGCAGAAGCCTGCTAAAGGGGCAGAGTGGAAAAAGCTGCAGATACTCAACAATCTGCGAGAGCAGCTGTGGGGACTGAAATATGTAAAGCCATAGGTATGGAGCTGCCCAAGGCCTTAGGAGCCCACCTCTTGTTGCACTGTACCCTGGATGCGGGACATAGTGTCAAAGAAGACTATTTTAGAACTTTAAGAATTAGTTACTGCCCTCCCGGGTTTTGAACTTGCATGGGGCCTGTAGCCCCTTTATTTTGGCTGATTTCTCCATTTTGGGATGGGAATGTTTACCCAATGTCTGTACTTTCATGTATCCTGGAAGTAAATACTTGTTTTGATTTTACAGGCTCATAGGTGGAAGGAACTCATCTCCAGATGAGACTTTGGACTTGGAACTTTTGAGTTAATGCTGGAATGAGTTAAGACTCTGGGGGACTGTTACAAATGCATGATTATATTTTGCAATATAAAAATGACATAAGCTTTGGGGGGCCAGGGTGGAATGACATGGTTTGAATATATGTCCCCACCAAGTCTCATGTTGAATTGTGATCATCAGTATTGGCTGCAGGGCCTGGTGCGAGGTATTTGGGTCATGGGGGGCAGATCCCTCATGGCTCAGTGCTGTCCTCACAATAGTGAATACTCAAGGGAACTGGTTGTTTAGAGAGGTGTGTGGCATCTTGCCCTCTTTCTCTTGGCTCCTTCTCTCACCAAGTGATATGCGTCCTCCCCCCTTGCCTTCCACCATGTGATATGCCATGCTTCCTATATAGCCCGCAGAACTGTGAGCCAATTAAACTTTTTTTTCTTTTTTACAGATTACGTAGTTTCAGCTATTTCTTTATACCAATGCAATAACAACCTAGCACAGAAGGCATTATGAGGAACTGTTGTGAGGTTGGAACTGTGTAGTATTTTGACTGTGGTGGTGATGCATGAACCTACACAGTGATAAAACTGTATAGAACTTAACATATACACACAAATAAGTGCAAATTAAACTGCAAAAATCTGAGTAAGATTGGTAGATTCCATCAATATTAATATCCAGTTTGTAAAATTACACTACAGTTTAGCAAAATAATACCACTAAGGAAAACTGAGCAAAGTGTGCAAGGGAACTTTCTGTATTAGTTATTAGTATTATTTTTAAGACAGAATCTTACTTTGTTGCCCAGGCTGGATTGCAGTGATACAATTTCAGCTCACTGCAAGCTCTGCCTCCTGGGTTTAAGCAATTCTCCTGCCTCAGCCTCTCAAGTTAGCTGGGATTACAGGCTCACGCCACTGCAACTGGCGAATTTTGTATTGTTAGTAGAGATGGGGTTTCATCATCTTGGCCAGGCTGGTCTTGAACTCCTGACCTCAGGTGGTCTGCCCACCTTGGCCTCCCAAAGTGCTAGGATAACAGGGGTGAGCCACCGCACCCGGCCTTGTATTATTTCTTACAACTGCATGGGAGTTAACAATTATCTTAATACAATTTTCTATTAAAAAATAAGCAAACTGTAGTACTGCAAAGTGCTCCAAAAGAGGTAAGGCCAGAAAAGTCTCTCTTCTTCCACCCTCCCTAGATTTGGGTAGTTAACTACAATAAGGTAACAAAGAAGTGGCTTTGTTTGTTATTGTTTGTAACATAACTGAAGTCATGAAAAGACAGCCAGATGTTTAACATATGAAAATATAGTTAAAGTGTCAGTGAGAAGTCAATCTTTTTAAGTTCAAAAGATTGACTGCCTTGAGGATGCTCTTCTCTGAAGACAAAACAGAACCCTTAGAATCAATATCAGAACTCAACGCTTCTCTCTTGTTTCCAACCTCCACAGCCAATCCTCTGTCCAGAAGCAGAAACTGACCTAGCACGGAGAGCCTGAGTACACAGTAGTGGTCAGACAGCAAGGGAGGTGGGATTTCCAGGGAGATACGTTTTAGAGAATAGAGACTATCTAGGGGTGTGGTATTGGGGAATCATGAGAGTAAATGAAGATTTCAAAACTATTGGAGAGGGAAGGAGGAGAATCTCTGTTGACCTAGTACAGTGGATGTGTAAGGGCAGGAATTACCATATGACATACCCCATGAGTCAAAAGCGAAAACTCCATAGCAGAGAAAGGCACTTGTAGACAAGTTGACTAGGCCAGAGGAGTCACTCCCAAATTTCTACCACCCTGGACTCTGAGTTTGAATACAAATTTTCATAAGATAAAGATAAAGATAAATCGAATATTCCCTGAGATTTGGGCCTCATTGCTAACAGCAGGAACATTTTTGTTGCTCAATTTTCTTCCATCCCAATAGTAAGAATATAGGACTGGGGTTATAGAGGTAAGTAACTTAGAAAAGCTGGAAATGGGCAATAGATTATGCTCTGAGATTTCCAATTCAGGAGGGCTTCACAGAATCAGTGACAACAGAAATAGGTCTTAAAGGGTATGAAAGAGTTTGCCACGTGGGACCTTAATCTGTTTCCAGCTCAGGAAGTTGAAGCCAAAATATTATCAAAAAGGGGTCACATTTGGCCATACATCTTAATTTGGATGTACTTAATTTGTTTCAGTCACCTGAAGTTCCAAAAAAATATAAAAGAAGTGAGGGAGGGGATGGAAAGAACAGTTGGCCAAGTAGACTTACTGTCCCGAAATATAAAATGGAATAAATAATTATATTTTCCATACAGAGTCTTAAAAGAAGTAAAGAGATAACTGCATATAAAGCATTTGGCTTAATCTTAAGGCCATGGTGAACACCAAAGAAATAGCAATGGTTTTATTCACGGGTTTCTCTGTTAAGTCATTGACATCTTATACAGAAGACTCCAGAGGCACCTCAAAAATTGTCTCTAGCAAATGTTCATTTGGGAGCCCTACGACACAGCTTCTTTTCTCTAATCCTTTCACAGCTAATTACCCAGATGTGATGTTCAAGTCTAGGGTGCTCTATTGCTGTGAAACCTAAAAAATATGAATAAAAATTAAAATACCTGGAGGGTGGGAAGAAATTGGGGGTACATGTGGGATTATCTGCTGCTGATATAGTACCTAAATTTAATTATTAAGAAATATCAAATACCAAACTTCATCCCGTAGCTAGCTAACAATTTCAAGAAAGTCTGGAGGCTGGCTTCAGAGTTTGACACTGCCTCAGGAAAAAGTCTGTTTTCCTCACTTCAATCCTTCCCACATGCCTGAGAAATTCTTTTGAATCCTTCTTTTGTATTGAGAGGTTTAATTTGAACTGAACAAGGTGGTAAAGTTTCATATCATACACTACATAAAATTATGGTAAATGAAGTACCCATTTAAAATAGTTAAAATGAGGGTTATTCCCAGCAGCTCTTAGAAAGTGAAACAAAAACAAGAACAAAAATAGCAGTGAAAAAGGAAAACAGAAAAAAAAAACAAACTCCTACTGTATCAAGGTAAAGACACATGGAAGAAGGAAGACAACATACAAAAAGAAACCTGTGAATTTTGAAGCAACCAAAACAAAACAGATGTGGCAGAGAATGGCCCACTTTGATTTCTCAAGGGCTTTCATCATTCCCTATTTCAGTATGGTGACCACGAGATAGCAGGTAGTCTCATTCTTGGAGCTTATTCTAAAATGAGGACCCAAATCCAAAATAAGTGCTACTAGTCTACAGTATTTTTCACATCAAAAGGACAACTCTGGAAAAAGTTCCAGGTTTTGGAGTAATGAAAAAGATCAGTTTAGGATTCCATCTGTGTGGAAGCCCCAAAACCTAAAACAGCTTTTGAATAGCTACCCAGATTCTCATCACAGTCAGCAGTCTAAATCTGGAGATGTGCTGCAAGTTGAAAATAATGGTGTTCCAATGGACTCTTCAGTGTACTCTGGCCAGTTATGGTAGCTCATTAACTCTGCCTTTGTGAAATTTTCTGTATCAAACACTTCCGTATTGTTCTTAACATCATCACCCGAAATACCCATCATAATCATCCCATAACTGAATTATAACAAAGGACTCTCAAGTCTTCCTTAATGACCATGTTTCTTTCTACCCATCAAAATCCATCAGGACCCCACTGTCATATTAACCATTGTAAAATATCAATAGAATTTGTTCACCTCTCTATTCAACAACCTTTATACAGGTTAATTCCAAGCTTTAAATCCTGGGGTTCCTGGGCTCTCAATCTGGGTTTGGATTATCCCAAATCCTAAATGTTAAAATCATG
The DNA here is from genome assembly GCA_963573385.1 of Cacajao melanocephalus. Lineage (NCBI taxonomy): Eukaryota > Metazoa > Chordata > Mammalia > Primates > Pitheciidae > Cacajao > Cacajao melanocephalus. The sequence continues at coordinate 88,440 of CAUYLG010038111.1, read as the reverse complement.
AAAGATCAAAATCCCTGAAGTCTCTTCTAGACTACCTCTGTGAATCTACCCATAATCTATCCTTGTAGTATGATTTTTTATTTTTCACGTCAAGTTTTTGTAGTTTTTTTCTTTACTCTTTGTTTTTTCACTATTGTTTTAAATTGTCAGCATGTTTTACAATTCACTATGCTATGTATTTCACCTTTGCATCATTCCCAATACTATAGGTACAAATTGTGTCAAGACTTAAAGAGTTCTAATGCACTTTATGCATTTTTTGGGTAAATTTGACTACAATGAAGTGCGTTAGCCTAATGTTGACTTTGTAAGCACTGTGTACATACCTAAAAACACTGAAGCTTCCTCAGTGAATGAGGAGATGTCCTTTTTGTACATTTGTATTTGTGAAAAATATAATTTCTCAAGATATCAGCTCTGTGGGCTACTGCATATGCAGTGGTGACCCACTGAGGTTTTTGATGGATTTCTTTAAAAGACAGTTTGTCACAGTATCTCAGATGACTGAAGTTAGAAAACTAGGTGCACATGATTACCAACAATGATGATATGTGCTTATACATTTCCCTTTTTGACCTATTTCTTCATGGATATGGTTCATCTGCTCATAATTGTTATACCAGTGTGACTGTTGTTAGCACACTGGAGTGTTTATGCCTGCAAAAGCATGAATGCTATTATCACCTATTTTATTGTGTAAAGTAGCCTATGAAGTATTCTGTCACGTTTTTGTGTTTCTTAAATAAACTACCTTTTTAAAATGTAAATCATTCTCTCTTGTTTTGTTTTGTTTTGAGACAGAGTCTCGGTCTGTGGCCAGGCTGGAGTGCATTGGCGCCATCTAGGCTCACTGCAACCTCTGCCTCTTGGGTTGAAGCAGTTCTCCTGCCTCAGCCTCCCAAGTAGCTGGGACTATAGGCATGTGACACCCTGCCCAGCTAATTTTTGCATTTTCAATAGAGATGGGGTTTCACCATGCTGGCCAGGCTGGTTTCAAACTCCTGAACTTGTGAACCGCCTGCCTCGGCCTCCCAAGTAAATCCATATATTTAAAGGAATTTTGCAATTTTTTTCAGAATTATATTTTTGAGATTTTGATCTTTCAGGATTTCAACAGTTGGGATTATGGTGTTTGGGATTGTGTCTTTTGGGATTATAATCAGCTTCCTTCAATCTGACCCCAAGATGACAATTCCATCAATTCCCTATATTCAGTCTTTCATCCAAATTACAGACCCTTCTGTGTATATTGCACTGGGCACTTGGGCTACAGTTGAGGTCAAAGGGTCACTACCTCTCATGTTGTCTATATTCTGGTTCCAAAAGACAGACAATAAATAAGTAAATGTTACCAGACAATTTGAGGCCATCAAGACAAACAAACCAGACAATTTGAGGCCATCAAGAAAATAAATCTGATGCTCACATTTTGTCCCTCCATTTTTCCTCCTCATTCCCATTTCAGACTCTATGTACAATCTCTCTACTTCATTCATTTACTTGAAGCTTACTCACCCTTCAAGACCTAGCTGGGTCATCCTTCTTCCTTGGAATGGCTTCTCTCCACCCCAGTGCCTAGCTACTCTTTTCTCCTCTAAGGTTTCAGACTTGTCAAGTCTTGCTCCATAGAGCCCCTGAGCAACTCTTTCAACAGAACATATGGGGCATTCAAATAAGGAGTTAAGAAGAAAACCCCTGGGGCTCAAACTACAGGTGAAATTGCTTTACTGGCTATATCTCTGTATTTTATCTTTTTGCCGATTTAGACGATATGATCTTCATGGGTAGAGAACATATGATCTATTGTGCTGAATTTCTCACAGCCCTAAGCACCGAAAATTGGACTTCTAATTGTACCACCCAATTACTCTGTCCACAAATAGAAAATAGAGATCTTATGAAACAGTGTGACATTTATTTTACCTTTTTGAGATAGTCTCTCACTCTGTCACCCAGGCTGGAGTGCAGTGGCATAACTACAACTCACTGCAGCCTCTACCTCCTGGGCTCAAGCAATCCTCACACCACCAAGCCTAGCTAACTTTTTTACTAATTTTTGTAGAGGCGAGGTCTCACTATATTGCCCAGGCCAATCCTGAAATCCTGAGCTAAAGTAATCCTCCCACCTTGACCTCCCAAAGTGCTAGGATTACAGGTATGGGACTGGTCTGGGTGAGAGAGTATGATATAGCAGAAGAGATCAGGTAAGATACAGGAGACAGCCATCTAGCCCTAACTTTACATCTACTCCGTCTTGTAATTTTTTACAAGCAAGTTTCCATAATTTCATTCATAAAACTGGAAAGAAGGGGAGGTGGTTCATAATGGCCATATTTTATACAATTTTAAAATTCTAGAGACATCACAGGCCACTGCAGGTAGACAGGAAGGTTGAGCAGTGAAGGCTGTTGGTCAGTTACTTGTTTCAGTGAAATTTCTAAAGAAAGAATTTTGCCAAGTAAAAAAAAGTGAAAATTCCTAGAGTTGATTATCACCAAATATCTTTCACCTGCCAATCTCAATGATTGAATTATTCGAAGACATATAATAAGGTAACTTGGAGGAACACTCCAACACATGTCCTCAAACTGTCAGTTCATCTATGAAACAGTCCAGATAACCCATTAGATATTTCTTGTCTTTGCGTCTTACTTTTTTTTACATTAAGACTAAATTTCTCCTGTTCCTATTTTCTATTTCTTCCTAATTAACAGCAACTATGCATTGTCCTTCCACTAACACTTGGCGTAGCTCAAATTTCTACTTTGATTCCTGCATCTAACACTGCCCCTGAAAATAGCTTTATTTCCATTGAGGGGTCCAATTCATTAACATTCATGCAATAGGTTCATTTTTAGGTCTTTCTCTCCCATCCTTTAAGGCAGAAACTCAAGCTAAGTGGAATCCTGGTTTTCAGGACACCAGTTATAGTGTATGAATTTCAAAACATCATTAGCCTGCCATATTTGGTTTCTATGGTAAGAAACCAGGAAGCAAGCCTATAGGAATTAGACATGAGACCTAACAGAAATTTAATTATCCTCCTGGCTCTGTTTCTTTTTTCTAGCTCTGTTTTGTTTGGATTCTTGAAGGATCCTCAGCTAAAGACCAAGGCGTATGTTCTCTTAGCCTTGAAGAATAGTAGAGATTGGGCACACCACATGTATGGTTTGGATAATATTGGGTACTACTGGAAAATTTTAGCAAAAAAAAAAAAGTAGCAATTTTACAGGGATTATAATTTTATAGATTCATTAATAATGTCTCTATAAAACTAGTGCTTTGACTCAGGTAAAAAAGTTTTAAATCGATTTTTTTTTAAAGAGTAGTTGCCATTTTCAGGAATGAATAGATTTTTAAATCAATATTTTGTGAGAGCCCAGACACAGAGCAAAGGCAGAGGGTTTCCACTGACCACATTGCTAGGCACTGGGGATGTTAGAATGAGATGGCATACAGAAAAAACACACATCTGGGTGGCCCTTTCTTATGGCTGTATTTCCAGGAAAATATAGTGATAAAAATTTTCCAGCACTTCAATTAAATGCATTTAGCCACTACAACTATTTAATGCCAATCTCTTATTTTTAATATTAAAAATATATTATTTCTCAGTCTTTATACTTACAACATCCAAATCGTATCTATTAAGATTCAAACAGCCGTATTTAGGCTAAACTTGAATCCACTCAAATTCTTCATAAGGCCTCCCCACCTCCAAACATTCTTACACCCTATTTCTAGTCAACAAAACAACATATATTCCATCACTGATGAAGGTACATATATTTCTTTGGAAGTACCCTATTCCTATTATATCTAGTCTCAGTTAGCTAGTTCCCAAAATATCCCTGGTGTAAAACTCCATTAAGAAATGAACTGAATATTTGAAAGACTTTAGATACCATCCAGTTAATCTTGTCTTTTACTATCTTGCTTTGGGCCTACAGTCCCTCTGGCCTAGAAGATAGAAAGACTTTGTAGCTGTTCTAAACCTTCTCTACAACCTGGTCATTCAGAAAAACAATTCCAGAGAAATCTTGCTAGAGTTCAACTCTCCTCAGGTAATATTATTGCTCAAAATTTTTGGCTTGGTGCTTCACTAACTGATAATTCAAAGCCACACTTCTTAGCATAGCATTCAAGGCTCTCTCAGTTTGATCTCCACATTTCCCCTCTATATTTACTGACCATTGTATCTATTCTCGCACACCTTATAGGCCAGGAAGTTAATGATGTAGGCAATTGGATTAGCGGGGTTCTAAAACTCCTTTAAAATAGTCTGAACAAAAAATTCAGGTTAATATTTTCAGATAACTGTTCTGTATGAAGAGTTCATACTTCATACTTTATTTGGGATTTTATTCACTAACTTACGAGCATCTTGGGAGAATATTTGACCTGAATGGTTTTGTGACAACCATATACATATAAAGATAACTGATGGTCTGAGAACACCTCAGCTCTTCTGTAAGGAGAACAGTCTAATCTGAGGTCCATTAGCAGCTAAAAAGCAAAAAGGAAGAGAAATAGAAACGTAAAAAGTCAGCAAACTGGGAAATGGTTCACAGATTGGTTTAAATGGCAAGTATGGATATTCTATTCCTCACTAGCAATAACCACAAACTGACTTGCTTTTATTTCATGTGCACTGTTTCCAGTGACTATACTTTCAAACCTGTGAAGTGTCATTAATGTTTCTCTGCTTTACAAATGGGGAAATTCAGAGTTAGAGAAGGCAAATTACTTTGTCAAAGCCAGAGAGCAGCTAAGTCAGAGCTAGGACTACAACCTAAACTGTGTTACCTTCAAAGCCAGAGGGGCTTAAAAAAACCACATTCTCTTACCTTGCACTGGTCACCAGGGACTCCTGCCGATGCACACTAGGAAAACAGACAAATCCAGTTGTCACTCCAACCTCATAGAGTCTTATATGTGTTGCAGTCTTGGATTTCTAATGCACCTTTTCTGATAAAAGTTTACAAGAGCTTCACTTCGATTCCTCAAATCTTTCTCCTCCAGCCCTTAAGCTCCTAGCTCTTGGAGGCTGAGACAACAATGCCAACTCTCACAACACAAGTTTCCTTAGCAGAGGAAGAAGCCAAATAAACCCGTTCTCTCCTGGTTACTGTCTCCCTCTCTCTGCCGGGAAACTACGTTAATTTAATTAACCTGTGTTCCTCTAGACAGGGCTCGGGTTTTGCTTGTTAAACCTAGTCATTCACCAGGTGGGACAAATTTAATCAGCTGAATTGCCCTCAAAAAATCCCCAGAAGTGAAAAACCAAAACCTTTTTCTTGACTTAAAAAATGATATATCGACTTGTGGAAATTTGAAGATTATGAGGAAGCAAAGACAATAAAAATCTATAACTACTGTTACAATTTGCAGTGTATAATTCTCATTTTTTCTTCATGCATAAGCAATATATATATTTAAAATAACTTTTATCATGGAAAAATTCAAACATATACAAAAGTAGGTAGACTAATGTAAAAAGATCCAGTATATCCATCATTCAGTATAGCTAGTAACTCATGGCCAATCTTGTTTCATCCATATGCCTACAGTTTCCCCCTTTCTCCAGGTTACTCTGAGGCCGACCCAGACATCATCTCATTTCAACTGTAAATATTCCATTATATATCTTCATAAAACAGATGTATGTTTCATTCATCATAATTTAATACTATTTCATCTACAAACTTAACAATGGTTTATTAATATCTTCAAATATCCATATTTAATGTTCATATTTCCAACTGTCTTATAAATTATTTTTAGGTTATTTGTTTGAATCAGGATAAAATTTAGGTTCATGCATTGCTATTGGTCAGTATGTCTCTTAAATCTTAGTTACCCAAAGTGTAGCTGATGGGCCAGCGGCATTCCTGGAAGCTTGTTAGAAATGCTGAATCTCAGTCCCCCCCATGCCCAGACCAACTAAAGCAGAATCTACATTTCCACAAGATCCCAGATGATTCACATGCACATTAATTGAAGTTTAAGAATCATTGGTTTGGTTTGAAATCTCTTTTAATGTGGAGTCTCCCACTCCCTCTCACTTCAGCTTTATTCTTTGTAAAATATTTTTAGAAGAATCTAGGTTGTCTCCTGGAGTTTCCCACAGTGTGAATGTTACTAATTTAATTCCTCATGATATTACTTAACATGTTCCTCTGTCTCCTACTTTTAATATAAATTGGTAATTATATCTAAAGGCTTGCTTAGAATCAGTTATAATTTTTTGGGGTAGGAATAAGCGTAAGTTTTGGTGTGGTCTTTGCACCAGAAGACAATATAATCTGGTTCACCCATTTTATGATGTTAACAATAATTAATGATCACTCTGTAGATCTATTATTTCATTATGTATTGTAAATGGCTTGATATTTTCCTCATTTATTTCCTGAAGATGTCTGAAAAGTGCATCTTTTTTATATGAGTCATTTGATTCCTTTGAGGTATACCTTGTGTATGTAAGACAAGATGAATGCTTGATTCTTTCCTTTATTACTTTTCAAAATAATTTATTTGTTCCCAATCATACTAAAGGTGACCAGTGATTGATTTTTTTAGCATTCTTAGGTACTCGTAGTTTTAAACATATCTAATGTTTTCCAATCATTATGGCCATTATATTCGTTAGTGCCCAAATCTTTCCATCACTGGCCAACAGGAGCCTCTTTCACTCGGCTCCTCACTATTTTTTACATACTCTCAATAGCCATTTGTAAGGAACTAGCCCCACATCACACTGGTGGGTTCCCTGAGTTCAGTGGCGACAAAGGAATGAGAAAAAGACAGATTAAGAGAGAAGGTGGATTGTGCCACTGCACTCCAGCCAGGGCGAAAGAGTGAGACTTCGTCTCAAAAAAAAAAAAAAGAAAGTGGGACCAAGGCCTATCAGTCATTACTGGAGGAGACAGTGAAGGCCCTGAGCTCTGATCATCCACACTATTTATTGATTACAATCACTTTGATCTATAGAGTAGGGGTTGGGTGATGGTGGAGTGAATCAGTGAGCCAGAACTGGTGTGTCATCCTAAGGATCGGTAACAGTGGAAGTTTAGGAGTTTCACAAAACAAGAACATGTGGTTATCTTTAGCTTATTATCTATGTGCAGCTGGTGGAACATGGACCTTACAAGGAGCCTGCAAGTCTGGCTACGTCATAGTGCTACGAAAGGGTTTTACGTCCTTGAGCACTTACAGTAACAGAGCCAAGGTCACCCTGCACCGGAACATGAGGCATGGAGAGGCCTTCCTCCTCAGAGCCCTCCTGTGGCCTTCGGCAGTTTGTTGTTCCTTATCTATATGTTACTCATAACCAATTTATGTAGGCATTCTCTAAGTCCTTTCTCTGTTGCTGCTTTTCCCAACAGCCATTGATATTTGTTCTGTTTTCTGACATGACAAGGTGATGGTTACTTTCAATTCATGCATTTTCTACCACAGACCTGGATCAGTAATTCCTCTAAGAAGTGTGACTTACTTAATGATGATCATTTTCTCTGGCCTTTTTCAGAGGACAGATATACTAAAGATGTTTTGTTTTGTTCCCAAAAAAAAGTCATCCTTATTCAAACTGATATTTACAAATCAAATTCAGGTCATGATTTTATTTAAACTCATGTATCACAGCTGTTTTTCATTCCTCACACACAAAATACTCTGCATCTCAATGACTAACATAATTCTTCATTTGACCCTGATGATAGACATTTAGGTTGCTGCCAGTCTTTTGCTATTATAAACACTGCTGCAATGAGTGGTCATTTGCTTGCATCTTTTTATAGTGTTGCAAGTTTATCTCTGGTATGGGTTTGAAGACGTTACCCTGTATGAAATGATAGGCAATGCATATATTAATGAGATATTATAATGCAGGATATATTTCTACATAATTTTACACAGTATTTTCCTATGTCATTAACTACTCCTCTGTAGTTTCACTTTTGCAGCTAATATTACTGAACATCCAAGTTGTTTCCTATGGATCGCAATTTAAAATGCATTCATGACTATCTGTATAGATAAACCACTCACATTGAGTTTTCAAACGTACACAGTGATGCGCTAGTTTCCATCCTGGCTTGATAAAACTGCTTTGAACAACCTATTACACTAAGTAGGTATCAGTCATCACATGCCATAGTTAATGCAACAAGGGGATTCATAAAGCTACTCTCAAAAAATGCTCAGTGGTTATAGCTGTGTAGTGTCCAATGGATGCTCCTTGCCTAATGCCCAGATAGAGCTGATTTATCAAGACCGGAGAATTGCAATAGACCAAAAGTTTAAATCACTCAAAGCTGGCTAAACGGGAGACTGGAGTTTTATTACTTAAATCGGTCTCCCTGAAAATTTGGAGATTGGGGTTTTTTTAAGGATAATTTGGCAGGTAGAGGACCAGAGAATGAGAAGAGTTTATTGGCTGGGGTAGGAGACGAAATCATAGGAGATTGAAGTAGGTTCTTCTTGCTGTCTTCTGTTCCTGGGTGGGATCGCAGAACTAGTTGAGCCAGATTGTTGATCTAGGGTGGTGACAGCTGATGCATCAGAATTTGGGGTCTGAATAATATCGCGAGCACTGATCTTAGGTCTTACAATACTGATGTTATTCCTAGGAACGACTGGAGAAGTTTGGAATCTTGTGGCCTCTGGCTGCATGGCTCCTAAAGCATAATTTGTTAGTCCTACAAAGGCAGTCTGGTCCCCAGGCGAGAAGGGGATTTGTTTCAGGAAAGGGCTGTTATCAACCTTGTTTCAGGGTTAAACTATAAACTAGGTTCCTCCCAAAGTTAGTTCAGTCTTCACTCAGGACTAAATAAGGGCAGCTTGGAGGTTAGAAGCAAGACGGAGTCAGTTAGGTCAGATCTCTGTCACTGTTATAATTTATTCACTGTTACAATTTTTGCAAGGGTGACTTCAGCTGGAATGAATACTAGACTAAGAGCAGCATCTGACCTCAACTTTGTCACTATTTCTGACTCATGAGTCTAGTCCACACTGGTTAAACTAGATGACTTTTTAAAAATGTCTTTCAGCTTTAAAAATGTAGATAATTCTAACAAATTGTATATGTTTTAGTGTCTAAATTCTCAGAAGTCAGGGCTGTTACTCCACCTAGCTATTCTGTTTTTTATTCCACTAAGCATCTAATATCATGCTTTCATCGTGGCAAGCTTTATTACCTGCACGCTGAATTAACTTTTTAGACTCCTTAGTGGCTGCTGAACTAGAGATATATGCTCTGAGTCTAGAAGAGATGCATGCCTAATTTAAGTCCTACAAATATTTACTGACTGCCTCTTATTTATCAGGCATCTAGCTAGTTCAAATCTAATTTTTAGATAAATTAGGTTTGTTAAGGAGTACATTTCCTTTAAAACACCTAGTCTAAACATTGTCACTTGAAATCTCCTTTATTTGCCGCCTAATAATAGTAGAGGTATATGTGAGATGTATTTACTTAAAACTAGGTCACTGAAACTGGGCAAACACCAAGTAACAATCTTCAAATCCATATTCATCTACAAGAGAGACTTGCCTTTAACATAATTTCTAATTATGTCCCTGCTTTCAGTGGGGTGCCTGCAGCATTACCTGGAAAAGGAGACAGAATTGTAACAAGGGGACTCTAATAAACATGTTTCTAGTTTTCTCTGATGTTCTTTGGAAGAGACTAAACTTAGAAATGGCCTGCATAGATGTCAAAGACATAAGTCACACCTTAGTGAAGAGCCACCTTATCCACTCTTCTCCTCATAGTCTATCAGAGGCTACTTTATTTTGTCCTTTAAGAAAAAAAGAAAAGAAAGAAAGAAAAGAAAGTAGTAGCCTCAGGACTGAATCCTTTTGTGGGGAAAAAATAGATAAATGGTAGCTGGCAATGCTATAGGCAAAGCATTGGAGAAAGATTTCTCTCACACACTATCTGAAGCCATACATATTTTTGGCTTCCCATCACACACAACAGGAGCAGGGTGGGCTTAAAACAGCTTTCTTTTTGACCACACCTATAAACTGAACGAGTGAAAAAATAGAATAACTGGCACACTGTCCAGGTTTTCTAGTTTAAACTATATTTGAGGTGCAAGAATCAAGCCCACCTCTACATTCTGAGTTTAAGAATAATGAAAAGTCCAGTGTCCCTGTTTATGTATGTATAACATAATATAGAATTACATACTCAATAAATAAGAATAATTCAAGAGTTAATATTAGCATGACAAACAAAAATGCTACTTCAAATTTAGGAAAGAGAAAATGTAAATGGGATGATGATTATACACATGTAAACAAAAAGAAAGGCCTCTGAAAATACATTAATATTACAAATAAATGTAAGTGTTTGCAAAAATGTTTTGAGATATTTAAATATAGAAAGTTCATGTTTAATTGGAATCCAAACATTCAGATGTTTCCTAAAAATCCTAAGACCCTCCTACTAACTTAAACCTATATTGGGTTCCTATCTTAGTACCTCCTGCATAGCACTCAACAAGTAATCATTAAATAAGTAAATATATTATAGTATTTGTTTTACTATATGGCATAGTGATTTGGAGGCTTTCGAAGTTGGAACACTGGGTATATTATTTATATAGTTATTCAGTTTGCCAAAAAGCAGACAGCTCCCATCTCTCTCCATGCAGTCAAATATAAATTTGCATATTTATTTTCAAGTCTCAACCCAATCACTGGACTATTAACCAGGGTACTTATGAGTCTTAAGTAATTCATGGAAGAAGGGAAATGCAGTGTTACTTTGGAAATTTAGTAAGCTAAATTTAAGATGAAAGTGAAATTATCTAGAGGTATAAACTCAAATTCAAACTTCTCTGGGAGAATTTTTTTTTCTCCTTTCTTTCCTCCCTCTCTTCCTTGATTTCTTTCTTGTTTTTAATAACAATCCATCATACTCATTTATCAAATTTTATAATGGATTTTAAGAAGGCAAACAAACCTTTTTTTAAATAAAGTGCTTAATATTTATTTCAGCTATAATATTAGCTTCTAGTAAAAGTTTATGAGAAAGATAGAGCAATGGTTCTCCAAGAATGCTCACATCCCAATCCCTGGGACAAGGGAATATGTTACCTTACATGGCAAAAGAGACTTAGCAATGTAAAAACATTAAGGATCCTCAGATGGGAAGATTAGCCTGGATTATCCAGGTTGGCCCAATGTAATCAAAGGGTTCTTGTAAAATGGAGGCAAAAGGGTGAGAAAGAGATTATAAGAAGCTATACTTTTAATTTTGAAGATGGAGGATAAAGAAATGGGCCAAGGAATGCAAATAACTTCTAGAAGCTAGAAAAGGCAAAATGAATGATCTCCTAGAGCATCAAGAAGGAATGCAGTCCTGCTGATACCTTGATTTTAGGACTTCTGACCTCCAGAACTGTAAGATAGTAAATATGTGTTGTTTTAAGCCACTGCATTTGTGGTGCATTACAACAGCAGACACAGGAAACTGTGGTTTACAGTTAAGGAGAGCAATATAGTTTGTGCTTTGCATAAAAGCATAGCTCTGAGATATTGCAGTTTCAGTTACAAACTACCTGAATAAAGCAAATATCACAGTAAGGTGAGTCACAATAATTTTTTGTTTCCTAGTACAAAGAAAAGTTATGTTTACATGATACTGTAGTCAATTAAGTGTGCCATAGCATTAGATATAAAAAACGTACCCATCATAATTTTAAAAATACTTTATTTGTAAAAAATGCTAACTAGCGTCTGAGTCTTCAGCATGTCATAATCTTTTTGCTGGTGGAGAGTCTTGCCTCAGTGTTGATGGCTGATGACTGATCAGGGTGGTGGTTGCCGAAGATTAAGCTGGCTGTGGCAATTTCTTAAAATAAGATGACAATGAGTTTTACAGCCTCAATTGGTTCTTCTTTTCATGAAAGATTTCTCTAAGGCATGCGATGCTGATTGAGAGTATGCTACCCAAAGAAGAACTTCTTTCAAAATTGGAATCAATCCTTTCAAACCCTGCTGCTGCTTTAGCAATTAAATTTATGTAATATCCTAAATCATTTGTTGCCATTTCAACAATGTTCATAGCATCTTCATCAGGAGGAGACTCCATCTGAAGAAATCACTTTCTTTGCTCATTCAAAAGAGGCCAATCCTCATCCATTCAAATTTTATCATGAGATTGCAGCACTTCAATCACATCTGCAGGCTCCACTTCTAATTTCAGTTCTCTGGCTATTTCTACCACATCTGCAATTGCTTCCTCCGGTGAAGTCTTGAACTCCTCAAAGTCATCCATTAATATTAGAATCAATTTTTTCCGAAGTCCTGCTAATGTTGCTCTTTTGACCTCTTTTCATTAATCACAAATGTTCTTAATGGCATCTAGAAGAGTGAATCCATTCCAGAAGGTATTCAATGTACTTTGCTCAAATCCATCAATAAATCACTATTTATGGCAGCTATGGCTTTACAAAATGTATTTCTTAAGTAATAAGGTTTGAAATTCAAAATAACTCCTTGATTCATGGGCTGGAGAATGAAGGTGGTATCAGTAGGCATGAAAACAACATTTATTTCCTTGTAAATTTCCATTTAGAGCTCTTAGGTGGCCAGGTGCATTGTCAATAAGCAGGAATATTTTGAAAAGAATCTTTTTTTTCCCAAGCTGGAAGTCTTAGCAGCAGGCTTAGAATATTCAGTAAGCCATGCTGTAAACAGATTTTCTGTAATCCAAACTTTGTTGTTCCATTTCTAGAGCATGGGCAGAGTAGATTTAGCCTCATTGTTAAGGGCCCCAGAATTTTCAAGATCACTTAATAATCATTAGCTTCAACTTAAAGTCATCAACTTCATTATCCCCTAAGAAGAGAGTCAATCTGTCCTTTGAAGCTATGAGGCCATTGACTTCTCCCCTTCAGCTATGAAACTCCTAGACATCATCTTCCAACAGAAGGCTGTTTCTTCGACACTGAGAATCTGTTGTTGGGTGTAGCCACCATCATCAATGATCTTAGGTGGATTTTCTGGGTAACTTGTGCAGCTTCTCCATCAGCACTTGGTGCTTCACCCTACACTCTTATGTGATAGAGATGGCTTCTTTCCTTAAACTTCATTAACCAACTCCTGCTGGTTTCCAACTTTTCTTCTGCAGCTTCCTCACCTCTCTCAGCTTTCATAGAATTGAAGAGCGTTAGGGCCTTGCTCTGGGTTCAGCTTCAGCTTAATGAAATGTTGTGGCTGGTTTGACCCTCTATTCAGATCACTCAAACTTTCTTCATACCAGCAGTGAGGCTGTTTCACTTTCTTTCTGTTTTTTTTTTTTTTTTTTTAATCATTCATGTGATCACTGGAATAGTCCTTTTAATTTTCTTCAGAAACTTTTCCTTTGCATTAACAACTTGGCTAACTGGTACAAGAGCTCAGGCTTTTAGTCTGTCTTGGCTTTAGACATGCCTTCCTTGCTGAGCTTAATCATTTTTATTGTTCGATTTGAAGTGAGAGATATGTGATACTTCCTTTCACTTGAATACCTTGAGACCATTGGAGGCAATTAATTGGACCATTTTGATATTGTTTTTACTCAGGGGATAGGTAGACTCAAAGAGATGGAGAGAAATGGGGGAACAGCTGGCCAGGGGAGCAGTCAGAATGCACAGCACATTTATCGGTTAAGTTCACTATCTTATATTGGCAGGCTCTGTCGCATTCCAAATCAATTATAATAGTAACATCAAAGATCACTACCAAAAATTATCATAACAGGTAAAATAGTACTGAAAAAGTCTGAAAATTTGTGAGAATTACTAAAATGTGACACAGAGACACAAAGTGAGCACATGCTGTTAGAAAAAATGGCACCAATAAACTTTCTCGACACAGAATTGCTAAAAACCTTCTACGTGTAAAAAACACAGTATCAGTGAAGCAGAATAAAGCAAAGCACAATCAAACTATGTATGCCTGCATAGTTGAGAGCAGAAGTATAGGTGAAAATAAAGCAAAACAAAAAATCTACTTGGCTATTTTCTAAACTTGCCTACAGATAAGAGTCATGTGGGGAATTAATTAAAGCACAAACATCCCTTGCATCTTCTGTAGATACTCTGTTTCACTAATTCTAGTCTAAAATAGGAAATGAAGCTCATGAAAGTGAGATGATGTACTAAGGGCCACATGGTTGTAGCTAGAGTGGAGCAAAATGGACTTCCCAAGCCATCGTAACAAAGATTACTGTTACACACTGAGCTATGCATTATAATAAAACGTCTTTTAGAACGGATGTGAAAAGGGCCATATGACAATTAGAGGGATTAGGACATAATATTATAATTTTTAAAAACTAACATAGTGTTATAAATAAAAGTGGGAGGGGAGCTATGCAAGATTAATAGTTTCAAGGACCTGTCACAGAGTAAATGTTTGTGTACCCCCAAAATATTCATCAGTTGATACCCTAACTCACACTGTGGCTATAGTTGGAGGGGGGCCTCTAAGGAAGTAATTAAAGTTAAATGAGGTCATAAGAGTGGGGTCCTGATTTCACAGGATTAGTGTCCTCAGAAGAAGAGATGCCAGAAAGCTTGTTCTCTCTCTTTCCACGCATATGCACCAAGGAATGGCCTTTGGAGGACACAGTGAGAAGGGAGCTGTCTATCAGCCAGGAAGAGAGCTGTCGCCAGAAACTGATGCTGCTTTTGTTGGATCTGGAACATCCAACCTCCAGAACTGAAAAGAGATAAGATACATTTTTGTTGTTTAAACAACATAATCTATGGTATGTTGCAACGGCAGCCAAGCTGAATTATATAGGTCCATAACAAACAGATGCCTGTGTAGTCCTGCTTTAGATACTGATTTAAGGAAGCCAGTCTTAAAGGACATTTCTGAATTAATTGGCAAAATTTTAATGTAGCTTGGGTATTAAATGAGATGAAAATTTATTAGAATGGAAAAGTGTAGATTACAGAAGGAAAATACACAGATTACAAAGCAGTATGTATTGTATAGTATGCTGTAAGAAATAAACATATGTGTGTATGTGTGCATGTATGCTATGATTTGAATGTCACTTCCAAAAGTTTGGTTGCAAGTTAATGGCTGTTGTGATGGTATTAAGATGTTGGACCTTTAAGTGGTGACTAGGTTATGAGGGCTCTGTCCTCAGGGATGGATATATGTCTGTGTTGAGGGAGTAGACTCCCGATTAAAAGATAAGTTTGAAATGTCTCCAATTCTCTCTCTGCCTCAAATGTTCACTTGCACTTCTGCCATGAAATGACTGCAGCAAGAAGGTGCTCACCAGACCAGATGCCAAGCAGACACTGGCACCATGCCCTTGGACTTCTCAGTCCCTAGAACTGTGAGCCAATTGAATTACTTTTCTTTATAAATTACCCAGTCTATGTTATTCTGTTATAGTAGCAGAGGACAGACTTAGGCAATATGCATGTGTGTATATTCACACACCTATGTATAACGTGTGTGTGTGTGTGTGCACCTGCAAAGATATATACTAAAGGGTTATGGTTTAGATCTTTCAGTGGTAGAAACGTGATTTTTAATTTATCTTTTCTGAGTACTCATTAATTTTCTACAATGCAAATGTACTGCTTCCATAAAAATGAAATATTGTTTAAGATAATTGATGGTAAGTCCTTCTATAGGAAAAACAATTCTGTCGATTTATAGAATGCCTCTGATCCTCTTCATGCCTTATACCAATTTCCACTGCCACACTTTTCTCCCGGTGAACTAACTACAATTATAATCAATATTTTTCTGTAGGGAGAGCTATTAACAGATACTCTGCCTGGTTAAAACATGGAAGACAGCAAGTATTATTTGCCTATTGAGTCCTAAGATTTCATTCATTTATAGCCGAAGCAACCCATGATTCAATCTAACTAATTCAAACAAATCTTGCTAGGTAAATTAAACCAACCGCCCTAAGAAAATATTCCTCTAAATATTAAAAAGAAAATACCATCGTCTGGTCTGACAAGAAAGTATTTAGAATACTATCAAGCATGGAAATGAAGGGCCATAACTGAAATAAACTTTTGACTTTATTCCATTCAGCAGCCTTTGTTGAACATCTGATGTGCTCAAAGCCCTAGGCTTGAACACTTCACTCACTCCTACCTGAAATGTTATATCCTTTCTTCCTCATCAACTATATGATTTTTACCTCTTCTTAAAGACCCTACTCTCATTCCAATTTTTTTCAAAAGACTTCTCTTACTTCCCTAGTCCAGAGCAAATATCCCCTTCTTCTGAAAACATACGGTGCTTAGGGGCTCTTTGACTGAATACGTAACAAACACTGAACACTCTGTTATTTAAACATGTTTAATTCTCCTCCTAGAAGGTTGTAGAACCCTGTAGGTAGATTTTTACCTCTTCTTAAAGACCCTACTCTCATTCCAATTTTTCTAAAAAGCCTTCCTTTACTTCCCCAGTCCAGAGCAAATATCCCCTTCTTCTGAAAACGCAGGGTGCTTAGGAGCTCTTTGACTGAATACATAACAAACATTGAACACTCTGTTATTTAAACATGCTTAATTCTCCTCCTAGAAGATTGTAGGACCCTGTAGGTAGAGTCCTTTTTTAAATTCTTGTTCTTTTCCCACAATGTTTTACTCTTGGTAGACACTGAATAAATGTTTGTTGGTTAACTGACAGATTTGGGATTTGCCTTTCTCTTGGTCCAAAACTGTAGCATAAAACTGTGAGAGTACAGTTAATATTTATTGAAATGGATGCCAACTCTCTAAACATGGTAATGATTCGTTTTTAAAGAGTCCTGGATTTTACTCTAATTTTTCAGCTGATTTTAAAAAGGGTAGGGCTGGCTTGTTAATTTACCATATGAAGAAGAAATTTCTTCCTTCCAGTCTGTGCCAGATGGGCTGAAATAATGAGAACTGAAGGTTTCCACAGTCATGCACCAGGTAACAAAATAAAAGCTTTTTCCAAACAGTAAATGTTCTTTTTCCAAGCAGTATATGTTCTTTCTCTGCTGAAAATGTGTCTTAAGAAGCAAGAATCAACCAGCTAAAAGCTATATCTTTGCCCCCACTTTCCCAGTGCTGAGCCAAGAATAGGAGATACTAGAGAGGTGAAATTAGGCATTTGCTGGTGGAGATGCAAGAGGGTACGTGACATTTAACTGGGAAATTGCCTAAATTTCCATCTGTATAATAAAAAAAATAACAAAGTGAAATAGTTGGACTTTGATATGTGTCTTTTAGCTAGAGGCAGGTACCATCCAATTTCATTTTTTAAGACAAAGGATCTTAACAAGATGGCTCTGTTCCATGCTCTAAGGATACATTTAGCAACATGGGAAGCTTCATGTATTGACACTTGTTCTTCCAGAACTTTTGAATCACTCTATGTTCAGCAAAAACTGGTTATGAAACTGCCTTTGCAAAAATTATAACTGTGAGAAAATTATGACAGTAAAAGAGATCTGATCTAATCAACCCCCATTTTGCTTTTAATCTCCAAACTGTCCTTAATCATTCCTGGCATTGGGCCAAGCTAATGTTGGGAGACCTTTAGTTTATAGTTTAAATGACAATAGCCTTTCTCTAAAACTAAACTGCCTTTGTAAATCTAATGAAAGATCAGGTAAGGATGCTGAGAAGAGCCTGAGTTCCCATTATCCTGTAGGTTACAAGATTCACAACTTCCCCAATTACTCCAGCAGATAAGATCACTCGTACAGAACCCAAAATCGGCCTTCTGAGATGTATTTTCAGGTTTCTGCATACCTGACCACCGAAGGCTCCACCCAGGCCCACCATCTGGTCCTGTGGCCCCATCCAGACGCTGACTGAGCACACACATGAACCATTTTCCACTCCCCTATGATTGCATGCCCAACCAATCAACATCCCTCGATTCCTGGCCCATCAAAACTATCCTTGGAAAACTCTAGCCTCTGAAATTTCAAGGAGACTGATTTGATTAATCACAGTCCAGTCTCTCGTTCAGCCTGCTCTACATGAATTAAACTCTTTCTCTATTGCAATTCCCCGTCTTGATAAATTGGCTCTATCTGGGCAGTGGGCAAAATGAGCCTTTTGGGTGGTTACAGTCGCAGTTAAGAAGGGCTGTGGAGTCAGCCAAACTTGTGTTACATTCCTGCATCTGTCATTTATTAGCTGTTTGGTTTGGAGCAAGGATATTAGCCTCTCAGTTCTTCAGCTTTGTCATCTATGAAATGAAATCACACTTTCAGGGTGTGTAACAACTGACCCATACTTCTTAAAATATGGAGGTTCTGTTATTCTGTTCTATCACCAAAAAACGCCTATTTTAATTACTTAAAAATGCAAACTTCAGAGTATACCTAACTTCCACATTTGGAGGAAAATGGTCTCCTTGCACAGTTCTAGACAAGAATGGAACATTTTAGAATCATCATAACGGTTGCAACCCAAGGCACTTGGTGTTGCCCCACTTCAGTTCTCCACATGTGCCAGCCCGGTCATTGGCTCTTATTTTGATCAAGCGCTTTATACCTTTGCCTTGACACCTATTTCTTCCCTATTCCCAGCATGTCCTTGGCTGCTACTCTCAGTAGAGTCAAATTCCATCACACTCCAACGATTAGTCCAAAGGTCACTCACTGCCTCCGTGAGGTTATGTAATCCACAGTCAGAAGTTACTATTCTTTCCTGTTCTTTCTGGAACCTCCTCACAATATTTACAGATTAACTCTCTTCTTTTGTTTATTCCCCTTTGCATCATGATGATCTTCCTTACAGGAAACTTTTTTTGCACGCCCTGCAACACATGCCTCATTTCTCAAAGATCTGTCATTTTATAGAGAGCACACGTATCTTTCACACAGGTGTGAAAGATGTACCAGGTCTAGAGTTGTTTACATAATAGGTACTCAATAAATGGTTGATGGATGAATGATAAATGAACAACTTCGATCCTGTTGAAGATCAGTTTAAAAACTCAATCTCTATATTAGGTAGAACATTCTTCCTTTTCCTTCAGTCCCTCCTCTTCATCATCTGTCTTCTGATATTTTCACCCTTCCCCACTAAACAGCATTTTAGGTGTCTGCCTTTTGGAAGTATTGGTAAAAAATTTCTGCCTGTACTCCTATCCTTCCTTATTCTTTCATGGCCAAATGAGGAGAATGGGATAATCTTCCCAGTAAGGAAGGAAGTGGACCCAAGTACACGGCAATCAACCCATTCTGGGGCTCAGCATGCTACACTATTGATAAGTCAGCCTGATTCAGAGGTGCTATTGGCCTAGGCCATCTTTACTAGCTCAGCTTATCCGTGAGGCCTGTGTTGACTTTTCAATTGGTTTATAACTTACAGAGGGAAAATGGGTATGATGTGCCTCTAGATACACACATGATAAAGTTCTGACATTGAACTGATGCTGGGAAGGATACCGGAAAAAACACTGTTTTAAATATACTTCAGAAGGAAACACAGAACATCACAGTTTACGCATCAGAACAAGAGAAAAATTCCAAGAAGTTTACCTTTTTAGAACTGAGATTCTAAATCTGATGATGTTTTATGAATAGGCTACTATAAAATCAAAATGGGCCTTCAGCCAGTACATCCCTAAATTAGAGGCTTACACATCATTGGGCCAAGCTCTATTAGGATGGCACTAGATTCGGTAGAGGATGTTAAAAGCACTAAAATAATTTGATGTAAGATTTAATAGTAGATGCCCCACTCTAAGAGATTAATGAAAAATGTCATCTAAATGGAAATGAAGGCACGCATCTGCCCACACTCATGGGAGGGTCACAAACAGCTGGATGAGAGATCCTGAACACTACCCCACACCACCTAGGTTTTCGGATTCATTTGCTCCAACAGCAAATGCAGAAGAGTATAAAGTGGTGGCTTTTCACATTCACCGATTTTAATTCAACAAGCATCTCATCAGTTTCTACTTGGTATGCCGTGTGCTGGCAGTGCTGGCTGCCCCGAAGCATAAAGACACATGTCATCTGGCTTGTTGTGTACTCCACACTGGTATTTTTGAATTCCTCTACCAGATAATTATGATCAAGGGCAGATCCAGATTTGGTGGGGCTGGAAGCTTACACAATTTGTGGGACGCTCTTTAAGAGAGAGAATATAAAATTATAAACACAAAATTAAGTGGACATTCTTAGAAGGGGCTCCTGCTTGTCAGAGACACCAAGCCTTAAGCTTCATCAGTAAATCTTTCTCTGGCTGTAGCACAGTAGTACTATATAAAATTTCCACAAAATTCTCTAGTAAATGGTCTGCTCGGCGTAAAAGGAATATGCAAGGGGTGAAACACCAACGAAGATGGTGATGATAACGATGATGATAATGATTATAGTGATGATAATAATTATATTTATACAGCGCTTACCTCTGTACCACTTCATGCTCTTGTCATTGGTCAGTAGAAACCTATATCAGAGGATAAATGACAGCTCTCTGCTAACCTCCATTGTCTTGGAGCTCCACTTTTAGCTACTCTCTCCCACATAAATCTCTTGTGTGAAACCTGCTGCTCCTACAAATGTCCTGACACTCACTGTAAGTTATCTTCACAGTGCACCATTCAGAAGAATTTGAAGAGACTGCACATCAATCTCTTCCATTTCTAGAGCAGTTTAGAGGAGTATTTTTTCTTTTTTGCACGAGTCATGACAAGAGCCAACTGAAGCTTTTCTGCAAATATATCTCCCGCGATATGTTACTTCTCTTTCTCTTTCATAATGTGAAACAGAAAAAGGAAACTACTATCTAGGTAGTAAAAGGAGGTTCACTGGATACCCTGCAAGGGATAAAAGCTGAAATGAGAAAACATACAATTCTTTAAGTCTAGGTAAGTTAGAATTCCAAGTATTGCTTTTCCTTAACTGCTTAGTTGATTTTCAGACAAATGTTTCAGTTGTCTAGTTTTCCGTTTATTATTTTATTCAACAGATAGTGTAAACATCTACCATGTCCCTGTACTTTATTAGACCCTAGCATTCCAGCCATAAATTTATGAGACAGAGTACATGCTTAGATACCGTACGCAAAAATAAAACCCCCTAAGGAGCTTGATCCTTTTCTTGTCAATGGAGGATGTTGCCTTTAAGTTTGGTTCAGGATGCTGAGAGGTCTGGGTGGAGGCATACAAAGATAAAAATAGCAAACAGTATTTGAAATTTTCTTTTACAATAAAAAAATCAATATTGTCAGTTATAAATGCATGTTATAGAAGGCAAAAAATGAACATATAGAACTAAGTGTGCTGGCTGATTCACAGTATGACAGGGGCAAAAACTTTATGGTCTTATTTGTTCTTAAGGCTAGGTGGTGGAGTGGGCCACAAAGAAGGGGTTCTTAAAGGAAGCTGACTTAGGATAGAACCCAAATGTCTTTATGTAAATGGGGACTGGGATGCCACCATGATAAAAAACCTTTCCTGAGGCAGGAAAGGCCTATTTCTGTTCTTAGGCAGAAGATGAGGATGTCTGAATTGAAGAGCGAACAAGCAGGTGGGCCTGGAGACATGGTCAGAAGCCACAATGAGCAATGTTTTGTAGGCCCTGCTAAGGATTTTGCCTCTTATCACTTTGCATATTTATAATAACAACGTTAGATAGAAAAAAAATTAAAACAGCCTCAGTGTGTGGTATGGGAGAAAGAGTCCTTTGTAGGTTCTTCTGCACCTTTTCTAGAAACAAAGCAAACCTCTCCCAAGAGGAAAGGCTGTTTAACCCCATATTCCCCATCTAACAAAGTAAGGAACAAAGCAAGGCTTTAGGTGGGCATGCAGCCTCTGTAAATTTTGCTTTCTTTACCCATAAAGTGAAAACTGTGTTCATTTTCTTATGTGTGTGGGAGCCATTTTTTTTCTTTTTATTTTTAAATAATTTTAGATTTGCAGGAAAGTTGCAAACACAGTGCAGAGTTCCTGTATGATCACATCCCAATAATTTCCCCTAACATGAACATCTTATATAACCATGGTTCATGCACTACATTATAGACTTTTTTTCCAATCTCATTGATTTTTTTTTTCTGTTTCAGGACCCATTTTATGATATCCCATTGCAATTAGTTGCCACATCTTGCTAGTCTCCCTCAATCTATGACAGTCTCTTCATCTTTCCATATCTTTCATGACCTTGACACTTTTGAAAAGTACTGGTGAGGTATTTTGTAGAATGTCTGCTTGCCTTGGGGTCTATCTAATGCTTTCTCATGATCAGGCCAAGGATATGAATTTCAGGAAAGGATGCCTTCTCATTGGCCTTATGATCTGAAGTTCTCTACCAGCTCTGGGCTTTACAAGAAAGGCAATTTCCCTGGTCTCTACCTCCATAGAGAATAATCCACATATCAGATATGAAAGAAGTTTAAGATACGCCAGTTATGGGAAGTCTTGTGTCCTATGTAGTTTTCTTTTTAGGAGCCTCATTAACCTTTGACTCTCCTCAAACTTTGTTATATTCATTGCCTGCATTTTTGCATTCTCTCTGCACCCTGAAGTTACTATAGATACAACACTTTATGTTGACATGGTAAGTATTATGTTTATTCAAAGAGTTTTTTTAGCATGATTATTTTTGGTCTTTAATAACTCCAGGGAATCTCTTTCTAGGTAGCCTAGTCTGTCTACATCCGCAGGGAATTAACACGTGCAAGACCTGTGTCTGCAAATTTTCCAGACCTCACTCTTTGTTATTTAAAACGACAATGACTCATTCTCAGTTATCTTTTCTCTTGTAGACAGAGCCATCTTCCTGAATTTAAATCACCCCCATCAACAAGCTACCTAATCTGTGGGTGGAATTTTTAAAGATGGAACACAATAGATGCAAGATGTTTTGTGTGTCCTAAATAAGTTTGTGTAAGTACCTTTCACTTTAGGTCAATTTGACAGGCAGAATTTCCCGCTTACAGTTTAGGGAATTAGGACCTGAAAACTGTGCAGGTGGCATCAGGGGCATGCAAAGATGTGAAGAAATGCCTGGGGTTGGGGGAAGCGTTGGGGATAAAATGACTGCAGCTGCACTGTTTTAACAGCTCCATCATACTTGCTGTCATTGCCTTGAACACACAGTGTTCCCTCCTGCCTCAGGGCCTTTGCACATGCCGCTCCTGCTGCTCAGATGGCTCCTGTCCCCAGCTTCTTTTGCCTTTCTCAGGGAAGCTTTTACCCATCTCTCAGAATAGATCTGGTCCTCTGTCATTTGCTTTCACAATTCCACATGTTTTTCCTTCAGAGTAAGTAATAAAATTTATAATTATGTGTCTATTGTAATTTAATAAAAATAATGTCAGCTAAAACTCTACATATGCCAAGCACTGCACCTCTTATTTAGTCTTCAAAACAAAACCATGGGGACCCTGAGACACAATATGATCAATTTCCAGCTCTCCAGTAAACTGTAAGTGGCATGAGGACAGGTTCTGTATGTCTGTTTTGCTCTACCCTGAATCAGTAGTGCTTGGCAAAGAGCTTGGTGGGAAAAAGCTTGGTATATATTTATTAAACAAACACGGCATGACATAGCAGAAGAAGCATGTGCTCTGGGCTGAAGCATATTTGGTCCCAAATCTTGAGACAGCGTATGAGCCACTCTTAGGGACCTACCAGGCCCCACCAAGTGTGGAAATCAAGGAAAATTTGAGTCCCCTCAAGGGAAATTCCAGGCACCTAGCTAGCCCTATAATCAGCAATTGAGGAAGGGAATAAATAACCCACGAAGCCAAAAAGTAATAAAAGCTTAAATAACAGTACCCCAAGTAAGTTAGTCTCAAGATGTTTTGTTCTCTAAAGAAACAAAAGATAGCATCTTGATGTATGTCCCTGAATTGTCTTTCAGAAACCTGGACCTCCATCAGATGCAAAATGCCTACTGCTTTCCCATAGACCTTAGATAAGGGGAAACTGAGGACTCAACTCTGTCATTCTTTATTTTAAATTTCCCCTTGAGGAGCCTTGAAAGAGTCATGCCTACAGGCCAGACTTAAACATTTCTTTCTGCTGATGATTTTGTCTGAAACTTCTGGTTTTCTGAAATGTAACCCTGCCTTTAAAAACCCTGCTTGTATGCCATTGAGGAGTTTGGATCTTAACTGTTAATCCGCTTGGTTTTTGTTTGGCATCTGCTGTACAAGTCTCTACATCCTCTCATTGCAAATTTTGGTGACACCGTTTGGCTTTTTCTGCCCACCGGGCAAACAGACTCAAGTTTTATTCAGTGACGATCTCAATTCTGTGATTAGCTAGCTCTGTAAATTTTAACAGCTTATTTAGCTTCCCTAAGCCCTGGTCTATCTGCGATCATGAAACCTCATCACAAAAGACTTTAAAGGAGTTAAATGAGATAATACAAGTGAAAGCACATTCTTGTGTCCAGCACGTATGTAACTATATAGCTGCTATATAACTAACAGCTTCCCTATTCTCAAAAATACTTCCTAGAGATATAATAGTTCTGCAGTTTTTCTTATGATGGTATCACTATTCCTAGACACCATTCTGATACTTTGCTCACCAAAATGCTATGCTTCAAGATTATCACTTTGTGTTCCTTCTCTGATCTTATTCCAAGAATGAAGATAGGTTAAATATAATTCACAGAAACACATCAAATGGAAGTTAACAGGAAGTAGTTACTTTACAATCCATTTTATTGGACTACAGAAAGGCAAATTACATTTCTCCTCTGCCATTAGAGAACCACCTAAATAGCACCCTATTCTACTCCTGTTTTCATTATTATTTTTTATTTTTTTGAGACAAGGTCTCCCTCTATTGTCCAGGCTAGAGTGCAGTGGCACAATCATGGCTCACGGTAGCCTCAAACACCTGTGCTCAAGTGATTCTCCCACCTTAGCCTCCCAAGTAACTGCAAATATAGGCATGTGCCACCACAGCTGGCTAATTTTTAAATTTTTCTTTTGTAGAGACAGGGTTTTGCATGTTGCCCAGGCTAGTACTGAACACTTGGCCTCAAGTAATCTCCCGCCACAGGCTCCCAAAGTGCTGGTTAAAAGCATGAGCCACTGTGCCTGGCTCCATTCCAATCTTCAGGCAGACAAAATTACTGCTTTAACCACTCTGTTAAGGCTTTGGCAGCAGGTTAAAGTTGCGCTGGTAGATGATAGAATTCAATCCCAAACTTAAAAATGCGCAAGACAAAAGGGAATGATATTAGCATTTCAAAGTAGACAAACAAACAGAAAGACTCACAGAGGAAAACTGTAAGAAACATGTTAGGATGAAATTCCTTTGAAGTGCCTTGATTCCTGAAATAACAGAATGGTTATCTAATGGTGTCCATTATGTCTCACTAATTACCTTATGAAACTTACATTAGAAACGTGTAGAAGAAATTACATGTTATAAAAATTGCCAAAAAGTATGAGATTAGAAGGTGTTCACCAAAAAAGAAAATAACAAAACTGGCTTACATTTATTAAGCATTTACAATATGCTATGCTCTGAACTTCATATTTTAACTAAAGTAGTTTTCATTGGATCCTATGACACATTTATCCAACAAATATTGACTAAGCACTTACTATGCATCAGGCACTGTACTAACAGCAAAACAAACATAGTTCTTGCTTGCATGAAAAATGAAATCTAGTGGATGAGACACATGTTGAACAGTTTAATGTTTATTGCACAATTTCATATGACCAACTAATTCTGACTTACCTAGGACTCTCCTGGTTTTTGCCCTGAAAATTTCACATCCTGGGAATAACTTTCTCAGTGAGAGTAACTGGTCACTTAGCAAAATCACACGAGACACAATTAATTATAGTAAGTGCTACTACAAAGAAGTGCAGAGTTATAAGAACTACCAATGGTTGGCCCTCTTTTACAGATGAAGATACCAAGATTTAGGAAAATTAAGTAATAGGCTCACATTCATATGCGGGAAAGGAAAGATTGGAAGCATCATTGTTCTGGCACCTAATGACATGATCTGATTTCATGTATGATGATAAAATATCTTCTGGTACTTTATACTTCAGAGTCCAAATCTAGACTTGCACTAATTAATGAAATGCTTTCAAAAACGTTTGGTGGAGGAATGATCACAGGACAGGGAAAGACAGAATTCAGAGCAGATCCCTTGGATCTGGATTCTAAATGCAGCTCCATCTCTGCTGGAAACACCTGCGTATCTTTCAGCTGTGGGTGGCTCATGGACAAACGAAAGAAAGCATTTTTCTGCTTGACTGGAGTCTTTTGCAGCAGGCAAAAAGTATTTCTTCAAATGTGAGGAGTGGGGTAGGAGTGGGTGACTACAAAAAATTGGCAGGGCATACCTAAATACCTCTGGGCAGTGGACGAAAAATATCCCTGAAGGGTATTTCAGCACTTTATTTTGGTTAGCAAGATGCAGTTTTCCCTTGGTAGAAAGTTGGTGAGGAAAATCTTGTGTCTTGCATTGAACAGTTTGCTTTGACTGGCATCTTAGAGATAAGAAAATCAAGTGCAAAAACTGGCAACATGAGCCAGTAAAAAAGAGGCTAGGAGTACCCCCATCAGATGCTCACTCCAATGATGTTTTGGTCACTGCTGTAATCCCTGCACACGGAAGACAACCATTAGATAACCATTTTGTTACTTCAAAAATCAGGACACTTCAAAGGAATTTCATCCCTGCTTCGATCTGTTTTGGTCACTGCTGTATTCCGTACACACAGAAAAGGATGTCACACATACTATGTCCTCACTAACATTTGGTGAATGGTTGAGTGGGCAAACAATAGTCTTAGTTTCTAATTTGCAAATGTGACAAAGCCACTTTACCTCCCTGGGCCTTGGCTTTCTTCTCCATTCAAAGGGAGAATTTAACTGGATAAATCCATCCATAGATTCTTATTTCACGTATCCTCAGTGAGATAACTCAGAAACAGAAAGTCAAATACTGCATGTTCTCACTTATAAGTGGGGGCAAAACAGTGGCTACACATGGACATATAGAGGGAAATAGCAGACACTGGAGACTCCAAAAGGCGAGAGGGTGGGAGGAGGATGAGGGCTAAAAAATTACCTGCTGGGTACGATGTTCACTATTTGGGATTATGGGTACACTAGGAGCACAAACCTTACTAGTATGCAATATATGTATGTAAAAAATCTGTACTTGTATCTCTTAAATATATTAATTTTAAAAAAACTGTTTGATTTGTTGAAGTTTGGTTCAGGAGGCCATGGTTCCTGAAGACATGAATTCACAAAGATCTCAACAAGTACCATAGAATGAAGAAACAGACAAATTTGAGCTTCTTTGTTTTTTTTTAAGAGATTCTATTTTTAATTTTATTGATTTTAAGACGATGTCTTACTCTGCCACCAGGCTGGAGTATGGTGGTATGATCACAGTTCACTGCAGCCTTGACCTCTCAGGCTCAAATGATCCTCCTGCCTCAGCCTCCTGAGTAACTGGGTTCACAGGTGTGTGCCACCATACCTGGCTAATGTTTTTGTTTTAATTTTTTTTTGTAGAGATAGGGTTTCCCTATGTTGCCCAGGCTGGTCACAAACTCCTGGGTTTAAGAGACTCTCCTGCCTTGACTTCCCAAAGTGCTACAATGACAGGTGTGAGTCACTGTGCCAAGCCCCAGTTTTGAGCTTCTGCCTGGTGCTGGGTGTATTTGGGGATTAAATGCTCTTAGATCCTTTGATTGACAATGTATCTAAAAGTTGATTCTTTTATTTCAAGGCAGAAATAAATTTGAATAATACTCAAAGAGTTAAAAAAAGAAGAATCCAATACATAGACAAGATGAGTCTATGTCAGGGCATATTTCTAGATGTCTAACTAGAGAAGAAGAGTTAAATAAATTATGGCACAGTCATAAAATAGAAAAGTAAATCATCATTAACATTGATATAGAAGTATATTTAGTGACAAGAAAATTGCTCATGATACCGTTGGTTGTTTTTTTAAAGTTAAATAACAGTATAAGCCATATAGTGTGATCTATACATGTATTCATGTGCAGGCCTAGAGAGAAACCTGAGAAGATATACTCTGATATGTAAGCAGTGATTCTCACTGAATGGTAGATTTACAGGTGAGTTTGTTTTTATGATTCTCTATCTATATCATCTAATTTTCCTCTATGGCTATGACTTGTCATATAATATAAATTGATATAATGACTTAGCACTTAATAAGCACCTAGTTCTTCAGTAATGAGGTGTCATAACGTAGGCATTAGGACTTGGGCCCGGGAATCAGACCACATGGTTCAAATCGTGGTGAAGCCCCTTAGTTACTGTGTGGCCTCAGGTGAATTATTCAACCTCTCTTAGCTGCACTGTCCCCCTGTATAAAGCAAACAAAAATATTCAACTCATAGATTGGTGCTGAAGTTTAAACTAGGTAATCCATTCAACATGCCTAACATACATCATACACTTGATGTATGTTAGCTATTATTATGCCAAATACAAAGAAATAATTTTTAGACTATGTAAGCCTGTCAAATGACATGGACGTTATTCTCAGGGAGTTTTTAATTTGGTGAGAATAATAAGACTAACACACAAGAAACAGATGGCAAACCTTACTTTAACTTCCTAGAGTCAAAAATCTGGAAGAATTTTTGCCTTCTGTCTTGAGGAGATTTTACATTTGATGAGAGGCCAAGTAGTGCCTGGTGGGAACCTCTTTCCTCATCATGTCACTGCCGCTCCTCCTCCTCCAGTTCATGTTTCTCTTCTACCTGCTCACTGCATTACATTACAAAGGGTTTCTAGGCCTCTTGTCCCATTTTCAAGCTCCTGGTGTTGAGAATACCAGTGGTTCTCAAAGAGTGATTCTCAGATTTGCAGCATCAGTATCACCCGACAACTTGTTAGAAATGCACATTCTTGGATCCTTGACCAAGAGCGACTGAATCAGAAATTCCAGGGATGGAGCCCAGGAATCTGTGTCACAGAAAGCCTTCTAGGGGATCCCAATGCACATGTCAGCTTGAGAACTTCTGTTCTCTATTATATTGGCAGATCAGTCTCTCCAAAGCACATAAGCTCTGCCACTGTCTATGCCCCACTTGTCTCTGGCTACTGAGTAGATGGTGACAGATTTTCTGATGCTGCTACTGGAGGTCTTCTGCCCATGGTCTTGCACCAATCTACTTTTTCAGGCTTATCTTCCACTACACTTTTTTCACTCAAAATATGCTCTAGTAAAACTAAAACATCTAATTCTTTCTAGACACAATCCATGGTGTATTCTATGTGTGTTTCTTGCCTTTATTTGTACTTTTTCCTAAAACTGCAATGCAATTGCTTCTTCCTTCTCATCTTAGATGTCCCAACCCTGCTCACCCTCAAGACCCAGGGCCCACCCATGAAACTTCTCTCAACAGACCCACAACCCTCTATGGAAATGACTGCTGCCTTCTCAGAACAACCAAGCATTCAACTGACTCGTTCTTCCCCCATTCATTTTCTTGGTATCACCACAGTGTTTTGTTTACTAGGGATGCCATAACAAATTACCATAAACTGGGGGGATTTAAAATAACAGTTTATTTTCTCACAGTTCTGGAGAAATCTGAAATCAAGGGGCTGGTGTGTTGGCAGAGCCCCACCTTTCTCTTAGCAGCTGGTGCTGCCAGCAATCCTTGCTGTTCCTTGGCTTGTAGACATGCCACTCCCATCTCTGCCTCTACCCTCACCTGGCATTTCCTCTATGTCTATGGGTCTCTTATGAGAACATTATTAAGCCATTATTGGATTGGGACTCATTCTAAGCCACTATGACCTCATCTTAACTTGATTGCATCTGAAAAGACCCTATTTCCAAATAAGGCCACATTCTTAGATCCTACAGGCTAGGACTTCAACATACGTTTTTGGGGAATATAATTCGACCATGGTAATTTTCATATGTTACATATCACCCCTAATCAATAGTAAGCTCTTTAAAGGCAAGTAATGTAGCTCATTCCTATTTTCCCTTCCCTGTATTGTTTAATAAACAGAAAACTGAAGACATAAAGTAGAATGTAACTGAGCACCAGTTACCTTAACTAGTAGCTGAGCACAAAATTACGTGATGTGGTCCATTCAGTGTGGGAAATTGGGAGGTCAGGGAGGCAGGTTTATGAGGGCTGGAGTGTTTGGTGAAGGCTTTCTGGGGGAAGAAAGGCTGCTTAATGAGTAGACAGGATTTGGAGACAGAAAAGTGGCTGTAACTTTCCAAGTAGAGAAACTGTATGAACAAAATATTGTCTATACAATTTCTTTAAAAAAGATTAGATAAAGTACAATTTTAAAAAAAATTCTGTGTTGGCATAGCCAGAGCCCTAGAGAACAGATCTGAAGGTGAAAGATGGATATTGAACAGAAATGAGAAATGATCCATCACTTGTTCTTTTTGTTAGTTTGATGATCATTGTTTAGTCTCTTCTCTATTTTTCCTGCTACTTTATTACTCCCTGGCAGGCTTCTAAATTCTGTTTCTGAGAGAAGATCATTGAATTGGCAGCTGAATATACCCATACAACCCTGGACTTCATTCTCTTGATACTAAACATCTTCTCATGTTAGAGGGCAAGCTAGAGAGTGAGGAGAAAGTCCTCGTCCATTTTGGTTATTACAGTATCTCCAGGGCTTGTCATGTAAAACAGGCTCCACAAGTATATCTTGAACGAATGAATGGATGAATGACAAGGCAACTATAAGAGACACACACACACAGAGAGAGAGAGAGAGAGAGAGAGAGAGAGAGAATCAGTGTCATTCCATTCCATTAACTATAGATTCCTATTTACATAAGAATAACCACAAGACTCTATTACTATGGGTTCTGAAAGTGTTGATTGCTTATTTGACCACATTTTTTGTTACTTAGTCCTCAGCATTGTTTATATTATTAATCCATTAGACAGAACCTGTGCTTCTATCTGTTTTAGATTCAGTTAACATAGCATTTTCTTGATTAACATTACATCAGACACTACTAAAGCAGAAGCTGTTTGTATTCAAATTCAAAGCAGATGATGAGGTTGAGAATGGTGACCTTAATAAATTAATTGTCTAACTGCACTCTAAAATAGATCATAAAAGCCTAAAAGCTAGATGAAAAACATTTGATTTTTTTCATAACTTTCCCCAAATTTCCTCCAGTGTACACATACTTAAGGTGTAGTAAACAAGCAGTAGATGCACTTTATGATTTTGTGCTGAGTGGTATGTCTTTTAATTAGTAATATTAACATTCAGAATTTTTCTTTGACAAGCAACAGTAGGTTTTGGATGACATCATGCTGCATTCTCTTCTTTGTGAGAGGGGATTATTAAATTTTTATCTTGTGATTCAGAGAAAATATTAAATCTCTTTCAAAGAAAACATTTTCTCCATAAGTTTCTCATAATATGTGGTACACATATTTTAATGGCTCATCTAGGATTACTTCCTTCATTATATACAGAAGCATAGGCAAATCAAAAACAATATTCTGATTGATGAAACTCAGCATCATTATCATCATGGCAAGTATTTATCAACCAATTCCTATATACCATGCAGTTTTTAGTATTCATTAAGGCAGAGCACTAAGATTTCAAATTTAATCACCATCACAACACTGAGCTAAAAATTGTTATTGCTATCATTTTACACAGGAAGAAACTGAGATATCAGAAGGTAAATAACTGGTTCACAAAGTGACTAATACAAGGAGTCCGATTTTAATTCAGTTCTGGCTGACTCTAGAAAGTGTGTGCTCTTTATTAAATTATTCTCTACTTATTTTTGAACTGAAACAAGGTAAACCATAAGAAAACCAGCTGATTTTAAAAAAGAATCATAGAGCAATGTTCAAAGGCTATTTCTGGGCTGAATGCACATTCTACCCTGTCTTCAATACTGCCATTATGGCTATCCATGACAGTCACTGCACCCAGAAACAGCACAAGATTCCGAAGCTGTTGAAGTAAAAATCCATTGTCTTTATAGAGAGTGCTATTAGCTGAGGGCATGCTCCAAAATTCCTGTGTTGAAACTTAATGGCCATTGTGACAATTTCAAAAGCTTGGACCTTTAAGAAATAAGGTGGGACCTTTAGGAATGGGATTCGCATCTTATTGAAGAAGCTTCACATAGAGTCCACCCTTTTTTGCCGGTCCACTTTCTGCCATATGAGTATACACTGTTCAAGGCACCGTCTTGGAAGCAAAGACCAGGCACTCACCAGAAACTGAACTTGCTAGTGCCTTAATCTTGATTAGCATTATATCACATACTATTAATGCAGAACCTGGACTTGATCTTAAACTTTCAGCTTCCAGAACTGTGAGAAATAAATTCCTATTATTTGTAAATTACCCAGTTTGTGGTATTTTCTTATAGCTTAAGAATATACCAGGACAATTAGCCAAATTTATTTATCATCAAATAAATATTTTAATATTAGTTGGCAGTACAATTATTTCCTTTTAACCTGAAATGTTGACTAGAGACTGATGTACTATACAAATACTGTAGCATCTGTCTTAGCCCTCATTTGTTCATTCCTTCTTTTTTCTTTAATATATGATTAGCATATTGAGTACCTACCAGGTATGAGGTTTTATGAGAAATGTATAGCATTTTAAAAGGTGATTTTCCACTCCCCATCTCCCATGCCATATAAGGAAAAGAGACTAGAATAAAAGTAATCATAATTGTCATCATATTCTAATAAAACTGGAATCAGCATTAGATCTGTAAGAGTTGTGTACCAGGAGACACATTTGTATTGGCACCATTCCATTTTGTTTGTGCCCACGTGGGCAGGTCCTCAGAAATCCCTTCTGCTTATTCAAAATTCACTTTTAAACCATTTCTTCACACCAAGTTGCTGAAGCTGAGATGTCTTAAAGTACCTTCCTTTCTAGAAATTTGGTGTCCAACTTGTATTTAAATACCTAAAACAAGATAATACACCAGAAGAAGAGTTTGGAATATCAACTAGGAATGAATAAGAATTTTTTGTGATTGAAAAAGCCAAAAAGCTTTTCTGATATTCCTAAAGGTGTGTTGCATTTGCTAACTCTGTTTGAAATTCCAAGTGATGTCATCAAAATGCCTTTCTTTGAGAAAAAGTACTGCTGGTTAGTAGCAGGTAAAATAAGTTATTCAGGGATTGTGGATTAAGCCAACAGTCTGCAAACTACCACCTATAGACCAAGTCCTGCCTGCCCTTGATTTTGTAAAGTTTTATTGAAATACAGTTACATCAATTCATTCATACTTTTTTCATCATTTTTGCACTACAGTGACAGATCTGAGTCATGACAGAGACATGCCAGCAATGTCTAATAGACATTCACTATTTGGTCCTTAATAAAAAGTTTCCCAACTGCTGGTGTAAGCCATCAGTCAGATTTTTCCCAAAGACCCATATCCCATGATCTATGGACTCCCTTACAACTGCCTGATCTGAGGGATTACCTGAAGAACTTGAATAGAACCCATGTACTAGGGAGGAAAAAGTAACATTAATCTTGGTATCACTTGTGAATTGGGCTTGATACTACCAGGAAGCTGATGATTAAACTTAACAACTTTTACTTAGGTCTGTCCAAGGAGAAAATTTTTGAATAGTTTGGGCTCAAATAGTGCTTCCATATAAAAAGATGGACTTGTATAATTGAAAGTACATTGAGTCACACAGAAATAAGTTTAAATTTTGGCTCTGCTCCCTACCAATTCTGAGATTGGTGTTCCTCTTCCTCCTGAGAGGTCAGACTAAGTTTCATACCCCTAGTATCCAGCAGGCTCCTTGTCACAGGATTTTATGCATCCACTTCCCTCAGAACATTTATCTCAGGTTGTTTTTAAATAATCATAACTGCAACTATTCGATTATCTTCAATACACTTTAACATTGATGATAATTGTTGTAATGTCCGTTTTTTGCTCTCTAATATTATATTTGGGGCACAAAGTAGATTCTCAGTAAATATGTTGCCTGATATTTGTTGTCAATCTGACAACAAGTATTTTTTGCTGCTTACCACCCACAATACTAAGTTGCATATTTCTTTCTATCTTCTTCAGAGCCTGGCAATGGCCTTGCATTTATCAATAATTCAGTGACTGATGTTTGGTAAATTGAAAGTCTAACTAAGTTTGATGTAACAATAGCTGACTAGAGCTACCATTTCTGGTACTCACTTTGTAGATAATGATGTCACCTCATGGCTCAAAGAAACTTGGTAACAGCTGTTATTTCACATAAGTGATAATATTTTCATCTCCTATACTTTTAAAAAAAGGGGCCAATATACTGTAAACTTCATCAACAAAACTACCACCAGATGGCAATTCTTTCTTGTCACCCAGGAATCACTTCTGCTATATTTCAACAGTGTTTTGCTTTTCTGAATGTGTTCTTTGCAGACATTGAGATTAGTCTAGAATCAGACTGGCAAACAGCATACTTACAGCAATTTCCATTATAATAAAGGTTAACAAAATAATATAGTATAATGCCACCAAGGAGATTAGGAGACTTGATGCTTACAGCAGCAATGAGAAAGGAAATGCACAAAGCATCTTGTGTTTATCAAAATAGGCCCATGTAATAGTGGTGCTTTAAGATGCTCTATGAAGGAAGAGTTTTGTGAGCAAATGAATCAGGGTAAAACTTCAAAGGATGGCTCTATCTTAAAGACAGACAAAGTATGTTACCAGGTCTAAAGCTCCAACGAAGTCTTACGATTATAAAAATATAATACAATTTGAATGAGAGTGGTAGAGATTGCTAGTACTCACTCACATCTGAGTTTTCATACCTTTCCTGGGCAAATGGAAGATTCTCAGCCCCTTGTCATTAGTCAGGACCTTATGACTTGCTCCAACCAATGAGATATGAGTGGGAGACTCATGGGCCACTTTCATGCTGGGGCAGAGGAAAGCTTCTGTGTGACCTCCCAGCCCTCTCATTTCCTGTGAGGAGATGATGAACACCACGATGATACAATGGTAGAGCCACATCATGGAAGTAATGAGGATCACTAAATTACCATACAGCAGCCAGCTGCCCTGGAAAGTCCTCCCACTACCACAGGACTCTGTATAAGCAAGAAACAAATCTTCAAGTTAAGCCACTGAAATAGGAAAATAATTTGTTACTCCTTTGTAATCTATCCCAATATAATGTTTCTTCAACTTATTAGACCACAGCTTTCTTTGTCCTTATAAAAAAAAATAAATATCACAGAAAAATTATTACAGGGAAACACTGTGGGAATCAACATACTATCTAAAATAGAGTTTTTTCCAGGAACCATAGTTGGAGCATTTTGAATTCTCAGCCACAATGATTCATTAAACATGCTAACATAGTCCAATCTACAAAAAAGGTAGAGGAAGAATCCAGAAAGCCTATTGAAAAGAGCAAGAGATGTACTATAGACCAGAAAACTGGGCTGGAAATGCAAAAAACTGAGTTTTTTCTGTCTGCTTTCTCCGCTAATTTTTGCAATCATCTAGGCCAAATGTCTCTTCCTTCAGCATTTCATAGAGCAAGGATTTATTGAGTGCATCTTGAGGACACCGTACAATATAAGCCATATTTGTGATTTACACTCTATTTCCTTCCTCCCTGATCACCATCCCATTGGGGTATCTTTTCCACCAAAGCACACAATGCCTGTCTCAGTCTCTTGGCATTTACCTCAAGCCTCCCTGTGTTGATAGATACCCATTCACTTCTGCACAACTAAGGTCTGAAATGACTTAGCTTTCTATGCCTCCCAATACTTACGCTGCCATCCTTGGAACCACAGAACCTGCAACCTTGGCCAGAGCTGACTAAATCATGAGCACTGTGGAAGCTAAACATAGCAGCAGCAAACCACAGGAGAACTGGAGCCATCTGGTAACCCGTCCTAAGAGCCTTTCTGACAGAGATGCTTGTCACTGGATTCCAACCAGAAATCCAACTAGAGCTTCTCTTTTGAGAAGCTTGAAAGTCAGAAAACCAGGCAAGCGACAGCAAAGGAAGAAGCAATTGCAGAGTAGAACCTGAGACCAAATAAGAGGCATTAAGTATGGTAGAGTTTCATGAAAACTGTAGCTTGTTAGACAGCTGAAGAGGTATTGAGCCAAGAAAGCTACTGTGCATCTTGAACAATGTTCCAGGTCCCCATAGCTCCTTGCTGGCATCACTGAGATAATTCTTGGAATGTTCTTGCCCTTCCTCTTAGGTAAGCTGAGCCCATCTCAACACTTTGGCACCTGAAGGAGCTCAACCATTACTCATCAAACTCATATTTTAAGTTGCTTGAGAGAAATGACTAGCGGTAATCATTTTATTAAGCCCCCCATAGTGCTGACCATAAAGGCTTGCACAGTAGTGGATGCACAAGTAATTAATGCCAGTAATATTTATTGACATACCTACTCAATCTCAGGTGCAGGCAGCATTTAATGAGACAGAAAAGTTTGTGAACTCTCAGAGCCCATACTCTAATTCTAATTCTCACTCTAATACTTGACTGGGTGGTTGAGAAGTATATTAAGCACAGTTCTTGGCAACATGGGGGAACAATTTTCATATGGAAGACAAGGTATAAAGCACTCGAAGAACCACTTATACCACCTGGATTCAAATATCTTCCTTCTTTAATGATCACCATTTATGAAGCTCCTACTATGTGCCAGGCACTCTACTGGATGCCTACATGCAGGCCCTAATTTAATCCTCCCAACAGTCCCAAGACAGGGGGTGTCATCTTTCATATTTCAAAGGTGAAAAAGAGGAAGTTCAGAGAGTTTAAATGATTGCCCAAAGAATCACCCTGTGGGTCACGGAGTTATAAGGCAAACTCTGTTTTTCCTAGCTCTTTCTAATTCTAATTTTGTGCTCTTCCTACTGTGCTACACATAGAGAAAAAAAGATGAGCTTTTTAGCTGCGAAACAAAGAAGTGACAGCTGGGTGGAAAAGCACACTGTTGTACCATATTTTCACTCTGTGCAATTCATAGTAATCTGACAGCAGAAGATTATTTTCCAGGGTGAATTTCTAATATAACAATGAAAGAAAAGTAATTACTATCAGGTTCTACTCCTATTTTTTTATTTGGTATGAGAAAAAGTAAAAGGAGAAGAGAAAAAAGAAAAGGCAAAATGACATTGAATATTGTGTTTTAAAACAAAAATATTTAATGGAAAGTAACTTGTCTCATACACTCCTTTCTATAAAAACAGGTCCAAATATTTGCCACAAAAGTATTTCCTACATACCATCACTAAAACCAATTTCTATCTATTATTGGGAAAGTAGAACAAATCTATGTCAACTTGTTTCTTCTATAATTGAAGTTATAAAGTACGTTATGTTTTCATGCTCTGATAATGTTACAAAAAATAAGCATTGCAAAATACTGGAATTATTATTTCTTCAGAAAAGAAACTATGTGTTATCCTATTTTAGAAGTCACATTTGAACATTTATAATAATTCCATTGCATGCTATTTAAATATTTTAAGAATAACAACAATCAGGATACAATTTCACATTTCTACTATTTTAAAGGTGAGCTTGTTTCAGTACTTAAAGTATATGAGGTATTTTTAGAAGCTGCTGAAGTCACTATACAACAACAAGCCTAAAATATTACCAAAATGTATTTGGCAATAAAATTCAGTAAGTATTCAGCAATAAAAAAGAGTGAAGAATTGATACATGGATGGACCTTGGAAACATTATGCTAAGGGAAAGAAGCCAGACACAAAACTCATGTATTGTATGATCCTATTTATATGATATGCTCAAAGTAGGCAAATCTGTAGAGACAGAAAGTAGATTCGTGGTTTCTAGAAGATGGGGGCATAAGCAGGGGAAAATGAAAGTGACAGGTACTGGGTTTCTTTTCAAGGTGATGAAAATATTCTGTAATTGATAAAGATGATAGTGGTACAACTCTATAAATATACTAAAAACCAATGAATTATACACTTTAAATAGAGGAATTGTATAGGATGTGAATTATATCTGAATAAAGATATTATATTAAAAAGATCATTGACCCCCAGGGCCAAGTAGCAGCACACTCTCCTCGAATCACTCTTCTCATGCTTTGTGCTTCTCACCCTCATGCTCCTTCCTCTGGCTCCTGAGACGTGCCAGGCTGCTACTCACACCAGGCCTCTGCTCTTCCCACTGTACACCCTCCCACCTCTGCTGCTACTTCCAACCCACCACATGCTGCCCAGGCCCCGGTTAACTTTTGCTCTTCCTAAACATTGCAGCTCTCATGTGACTTTCCCAACTCTCCAGAATATTCCTTGCAGAGCACTCACAATCACCCTGTGCACCTACACATTTATTTAGGCTTTTATTTATTTTATTTTATGAGACAGGCTGTAACTCTGTTGATCGAGCAGAAGTGCAGTGATGTGACTGCAGCTCACTGCAGCCTCAACCTCTTGAGCTCAAGCAATCCTCCCACCTCAACTTCCCAAGTATCTGAGACTACAGGTGCACACCACCTTGCCTGGCTAATAGTCTGTTATTTTTGAAGGTGTTTCTACTCTTATCTTGTTCCTCTAGCTGGAAGCACAGCACCTGTCATATAACACATGTTCAATACATATTTGAAAAGTAAATGATTTATTTAAACTTTTTTTTAAATCATGAAAAGCCCCTACACATCTCCTTTTCTCCCTGTTTTATTCTAGCCAAGAAATATGGGGAGATTGTCTATTAAAAACTTGCACATAATGTTAATTCAGGGGCATATTAGTGGAACCATTGGTATTAAACATAAAACACATTTTTTTCCCCGGTGATTTTTTCCAGAAGATAAACATTCTCAAGGAAAATAACCAACAGAATCGCAAAGACAATTTGTAGATGAAGGAAGAAATGCCTTTTTATTTATTCATTTGGATTTTTTTTGAGATGGAGTCTGACTCTGTCACCCAAACTGAAGTACAGTGGCACAATCTCAGCTGACTGCGACCTCTGCTTCCCAGGTTCAAGTGATTCTCCTGCCTCAGCCTCCCAAGTAGTTTGGACTATAGGCACATGCCACCATGCCTGGCTAATTTTTGTATTTTTAGTAGAGACGGAGTTTTACCATGTTAGCCAGGATGGTCTCGAACTCCTGACCTCATGATCCACCTGCCTTGGCCTCCCAAAGTGCTGGGATTACAGGCATGATCCACTGCACCCAACAAGAAATGCCTTTTTAAAAATATGACCAATGATTATTTTGTTTTCTGTACAAGTTTTGTTCTGTTCCAGGCATAATCACTCAATAATTATCTCCAGAGGGCCAGCTGAGTGCCAAAGGGCACAGCATTTAGGAGGGAGTTCAAATGCAGCCTCGTAAACTGCCCATCAACTGTGGAATGAAAATAATCCAAAGTCCACGGGGTTGTTATGAGAACTAAATGAGATACACTTGTAAAGTACTTACCAAAGAGCCTGACCAATACACACTAGTGATGATAATAATTCATTCTACCTTCAAGGAGCTCACAGGCCTTTGGAGCAGAGGATGGTGGTGTAAAGGCACCATTATACATAGCTATAATTCAAGACTGAAAATAACCTCATGCTACGTATTAATCCTACTGATAACCCTTGCCAAAGTTCTCCAATATACATGTGTGAGAGTGTTTTCCACTACAAACAGCATTGTCTTAACAGAAAAAAAACAACAACAACAACTAGGGACAACTAAAATACTTAGTTGATGAATTAAATTATAGCGCGTGTCCAAATGATGTGATAAAATGTGGCTGTTAAAAATATGAAGCAGGCTATTTAAAAACTGAGGGATAGTGCAGCCCTATTCTCAGCCCCTTCAAATTCTCTCTAAAGTTTTTGGCTTTATCTTGAATTACAGAGAAAAAAGGAAGGATATGCTTTGTTTACTCCTCAAAATCAAGCAATAAAGTCATTTAAATACAAAAATGAAGAGGAGGTATATGTTCTCAGTTGCTGTCTCAAGATCTTTCATATATATCATTAAGTGGAAAGAGTACAGAATAAAATAACAGGTGCAACATAAGCCCTCTTGTGTATATGAAAATATGTAAAAGTAAGTACATGTAGTTGATCACATCTAGGTGGAAGAATCAGGAATGTTTTACAGTAGATTTGGGCAAGTGATGCAGAAAATCTGAGGAGGGAATTCAAGGCAGAGGAAGCAAGGGATTGGAGGCAGAGTAACTTGTGGACATGTCCAGGGAGAGGCAAGAGTTTGCAGCTGCCAGAAGAAAGTTTAGAGAAGGTGCATAAGTAGCAGGAGTTGAGATTGGAGACATGAGTTAGGCCATGGCACAGGGCTTTAAATGCTAATAAATTTAGGCATCTGGATTGTGTCTCATAGAACTTGAAAAGTTGCCGAAGATTAGTGAGGAAAGAAAGAATACGACCAGTACTGCACATTATGGATGGTCATGAGAAAGGGCTTCTTGCAAAGAGTGGAAGGAGCAAAGAATGATGTTACGCTGGGCCGGGTATGGTGGTTCACACCTATAATCCCAGCACTTTGGGAGTCCAAGGAGGGTAGATCATGAGGTCAGGAGTTTGAGACAAGCCTGGCCAACATGGTGAAACCCCATCTCTACTAAAATACAAAAATTAGCCAGGCATGGTGGCGGGTGCCTGTAATCCCAGCTACTTGGGAGGCTGAGGCAGGAGAATCGCTTGAACCCAGCCAGGAGGCAAAGCTTGCACAGTAAGCCAAGATGGTGCCAATGTACTCCAGCCTGGGCAACAAGAGCAACACTCCATCTCAAAAAAAAAAAATGATGTCATACTGGATGGATGCTACCACAAGTTAGTTCTCCAGTTCTTGCCTCTGAATTGACAGTGCCATGTTGATATAGCTTTAGTTTTCCTTCCTGATATATGTTTGCTGCTTTCATATGAAGTGAGTTACATAAATGGAGTCGGTGATTCCTTTCCAGAATTCCTGACAGATGTTCCACGCATCCCGAAAATGACTGATCTTTATTCAATAATCAAATTCTCAGCAGATATCGTTTTTCAAATAAATGTTATTTTGCCTGTTAAATGAAAGGAAGTGAGATCATTAACATAGTTCTCTAAGTAATGCATTTTAAATGAAAGGCTTTTTTCAGCCTTTGGAAGAAGAATATCAAAAGTTAAACTGAAAAAACCAGAGAAAACTCAAATTAATATGTTAATTCTGTCAACATTCAAGGTTCTGAGTCCAAGCCTAGAAGTAATGTAGCATATGGTGATTTACTGCTCCCTAGCTATCATTTTAACTACAGTTTTTGAAATCACAAAATAAATGTTTCAAGTGAAGTTTTCATCACTCTTTAAATGTGAAATACGTGAGCATTAGAATTTCTATGTTTTGTTTTAAAGATCAGTTTATTATACTAGAAGCCATCAGTGATTTTCATTAAATATGTCAAATTAGATTGAGCTAGGGAAACAGATGATAGATTAATATATAGTAATTTTGTCTTTACAGTGACAAATTTAATGTCTTTCTATGGACATTATGAAATTCCCTGACTGACATTTTTTCCTATTAAAAAGACAATGAATCTCTTGAACTATAGGTAAATAAAATTACATGGTTAAAATTTGATGAAAATCTAGGAAAAATTATGCAGCATCAACTGCTAAGATTTAAGTTTCCTATTTATTTGTTACTGTTTGAGAAATTGCCCTCAGTACTTTAGTGAAGAAAAAAAGTGCCTGTGTATGAATGCTGAAGTAGGTCCATAAAAAGGGAATTTGTTATGAGAGACAAAATTGCACATATTTCAGCCTTCCAGAAGTTAAACAGTTTTAGAAAGTCTTTGTTTCTGATGACCTAGCTTAGTGCTCAACACTTATTAGGTAAATGGGAGATATTTATCAAATGGATAGATAGATGGATGATGTAGGGATGGATAAATGATGGCTAGATGAATGAGTACCATTCCATTCTATGGTCTTAATCTCCTATTAAAATAATTTACCAATACACATGTACATAAGTCTACAATACAAAAGTATGGCATATATTTTTATAAAAATATACAGTATCTCTGTTCAGCCCATATATTTGTGTATAAATTATATCTATCTCTATTTCTAAACATATGCACATGAAAACACTTTCATATAGTTACTTCCATGTTTATTTAAAAAACAAATAAATCAGCAAGAATGGGAACAAAATTTAAAACTAAATGCAAACAGAAACAAATAACTCTAACTGCATTTAAAATGACTCACAGCACTGAAGGGAGCAAAAACAAATCCACTTTTAAACATGGTATCTTGAGTATTTTCAGACTAGTGGAAAAAAAAACTGAACTGAAATCTTGAACTTTTTAAAAAAAGGATTTATTTTTAATGTTTTTACAGAAATATGGTTCTGAACCTATTTCATGTGTATTGCAAAACTGAGCAAATGAGTAACTGTGCTGATGTTAGGATCAGGGCTCTCACGGTGAAAGAAGGGAGATTAAAATATGTGAAATTTGAAAGAATCATCAGTACTCTATTTTGTTTTAAAGTTGAGGATATTGTATTTTAAGACATCAGTCATTTATGAGGTAAGTAAAAAATCATTGCAACTGTATCAGTTTTGGAATGAATGAATGATACATGGATAATATACATAAAATATATGTGGATGATATATATATATATATATATATAATTATATATATTATATATCATTTCATTCTTTCCAAAACCAATGCAGTGCACTCTGTGTGTATGTGTGTGTGTATGTGTGTGAGTGTGTGTGTGTTCATTGGGACTGCACTGGTTTTAGAATGAATGAATGTATATGAATATTAGATATGTATCATATATATATACACATATAACACATTCATTACAAAAAGTATAAGGAGAAATAAATATATAAAAAAGGGTGTGTGTGTGTGTGTGTATATATATATATATATACACATGTATACACACACACACACTTACATATGCATATATATACCCTTTTCCTTCTGGTAAACAGGTTTACAAGAACTAACACCTTAGTAATAATGAGCCACCTAGTACTTAGCTGGTAAATACTACTCCCCAGGAAATAGAACCAGGGCTTCTTGAAAAATCTATATCTATCTATATCTATATCTATATCTCCACACATATGCTTCTGGAGCTGGAATATCTTGTGCCAGAAAGCAGGGAATAAATGCTTAAAAGATAATGAAGATGTATAAAAAGGACACAAGAATCACCTTCAAGGGGCTCCTACTGGCCAAGTATGGAATAAATTAAGCAGCAAAATAATTAAGATCACTAAAGTATTTTAACCTATTGAATAAAAAGGAATCCATCTATCCATACTGAATATAAATTGATAAATTAAAAAGTAAGAAGAAAGTGAGGCATTTTCCTTACTTTAAAGAACCAACTAACGAATATGGGAGGTATGGGGGAGTTAGAAAATCACCATTCTGCAACCAAGTGAAGGTAGGTTCAGACCAGAATGATGAAGGATAATATTCTCTAAGTATTTCCTAATAGACTACTTCTTAGCTGCACGCTGGAAAGTACTAAATATCCATGGAGAAAAATGGCCAACCCACTGACTAGTGTCACAATTAGCAATATCTATGAAGGGGAGATGGTCACCACATGTCTTCAGATGTGATGCTAGGGAAGAGCACAGCATCACTTATGTGGTATTCTGACTGGAAATGCATAACCTGAACTTTTCTATGAGGAACCATTTTCAAACACAAAGTGCAAGACACTATAGAAAGTAACTGACCTGTATAAGCCAAAAATGTCTTTTATAAATGACAAAGTCAGGTTGAGGGCTGTTCTAAACACACTAACATGTCTAAAAGTTTTAGACACAAAAAACAGGACAAATAAAGTGCTCTTGGACAAGATCCTGTACACAAGGGAAAAATATGATAAAGAACATTACTGGAACAATATTGAGCCAACTGGGAGAAAAGTAGAATATGGATTGTAGATTACATAAAAATTCATGAGAATCCACTATGAAGTTTCCTGAAATTGATAAATTGACTACAATTGTATAAGAGACTATCTTTGTTTTTAAGTTGTAAACATTGAACTATGAAGGGGTGTGGTATATACAAACTACTTACAAATGAAAAAAATAATAAATCTGATATTTTCTCACATAAAAAATAAATAATACATATATGTGGATAATA
Source organism: Cacajao melanocephalus (assembly GCA_963573385.1). Classification (NCBI taxonomy): domain Eukaryota; kingdom Metazoa; phylum Chordata; class Mammalia; order Primates; family Pitheciidae; genus Cacajao; species Cacajao melanocephalus. The sequence continues at coordinate 44,290 of CAUYLG010038111.1, read as the reverse complement.
AAACAAATATGGGAAATGTTTAATAAGGTTAATCTGGGTAAAGGGTATGCAGGAGTTGTTTGTACTATTCCAGGAATTTTTCTGTAGGTTTAAAATGATTTCAAAATAAAAGTTTAAAAAAGGAGAGGATTCTATATTTAACTGGAAGAAACAAACAGTAAGTGATTGCCAAGGAAACTGAATGAGCAAAGTACCAAGAAAAGTCATGCTCTACCAGATATTGAATCTCATTATAAAGATTTAAAAAATCAGAATGTTGTACTACTCCAGGGACTGATGAACACATCAAAGAAAGACAAGTAAAAGGCCCAAAGGAGATTCTATAATTATGTGTGTTAAAGCTAGAATTTTCATCACTTAGCAAAAGATTTATGCGTAATGCTGGAACTATATTCTAACTTTTTGAGAAAACAATTAAGCTAGGTCCCAATCTTGTAAATAACAAAAACATATTTCAGAGACAAATAAAAAGCATGAACAAATAAACACACGTACACAGAAAGACACGAAGTGGAAGGAAAATACAAAAGAATAACTAACTTAAGAATTAGGAGTGTCTCTTAAAAAATAAAAACAAATAATAAAACTATTATTCTGACATAGAAATTAAAGACGGCTGTATGTAAAAAATACCATAAATAAAATTAAGGGCAAAAAAAAAAAATTAGAAAAAATATGTATATCAGTTATGGAAGATAAAAGGTTAACCTTAACATTTAAAATATAAAAATAAGCAAAAGACATAAAGGACATAAAAATAGGCAAAAGACATAAAGAATCGATTTATGAAGAAGAAATATTAATAGTCTGTAAATTCCTAAAATTATGTTCCAACACTACAGGAATCAAAGAAAAAAACTTAAATACTAACATAATTTTCCATTATTAAATTGACAATACTTTAAAAGGAAAACTGATAGTGTCCTCATCCATAAGGGCACAGGGAAATATGCATTCTAAAAACACCAAGGCAGCCGGTCACAGTGGCTCACGCCTGTAATCCAGCACTTCAGGAGGCTGAGGTGGGTGGATCATGTGGTCAGAATCCAAGACCGACCTGGCCAAGATAGTGAAACCCCGTCTCTACAAAAATTAGCTGAGAGTAGTGGTGTGTGCCTGTAATCCCAGCTACTTGGGAGGCTGAGGCAGGAGAATTGCTTGAACCTGAGCGGCAAAGGTTGCAGTGAGCTGAGATAGCGTCACTGCACTCCAGCCTGTGCCAGAGTGAGACTCTCTGTACCTAAATAAATAAATAAATAAATACACCAAGACAAGGAAAAGCTAGCACAAATGCTCTTGTGTAAAATTTAACAATATGTATTAAGAGCTTCAAAATTTTCTACTCTTACTTTCATTTAAATTCTACTTTCATCAAACCTGAAGGAAGATAGCAACACTTGAGAAATATCTAGGCCAGAAGTAGTGCCTCACGCCTGTAATCCCAACACTTTAGGAGGCTGAGGCGGGCGGATCACGAGGTCAGGAGTTCAAGACTAGCCTGGCCAGTATGATGAAACCCTGTATCTACTAAAAGTACAAAAATTAGTCAGGTGTCGTAGCAGGCACCTGTTATTCCCAGCTACTCAGGAGGCTAAGGCAGGAGAATCACTTAAACTTAGGAGGCTGAGGTTGCAGTGAGCCAAGATCATGCCACTGCACTCCAGCATGGGTGACAGAGCGAGACTCCATCTCAAAAGAAAAAAGAAAAAAAAAACACCCAAATGTCCAGCTACATGGAAATGAAAAGACACTGTTTGTATATAGGTATTACATAACAAGTGATACATATATATACATAATAGAATGCTACATATCATTAAAGTAAAGCTTTTCTGAATAGTGAATGATACAAAAAAATGCTCATGATATATTGTCAACTAAAACATTTAGAAAATTATCTCTCTGTGCATATATTAAAGGATCTTAAAGAGATAAGTCTAGAGATAAAGACATAGATATGTCTGAATATACATATGTCCTGAAGGATTATAAGGATAATCGCTAAAATGTCATCACTGACTTCACTGAATTGTAAGATTTGAATCATTTATATTTCCTACTCTATACAACTTTGAATCTTTCATATGATTCTAAAAATGACAATTATCATAACATATAAAAAAATTCTGAGATAAATTTTCAAACGTGGCCTTTAAAATGACATGTGTGGTATTGATTGCTACTCTGTAATAATACATAAGAATGTAAGATAGGATATGCCGTCAAATATGCAAATATTTAAATGGCATTTTTTTGATAGCATAGTGATAATGTCTTTCATAATTACCTACAATTTTTTCTGCTATGCTCTTTTTGATTTAAAAAATAATGATTATCTGCTAAAGTATATATGACATCTAGAGATCCATTATGATAGGTTCAAACAGAAATTAGAAACGAATGTATAAGTATATGCACTGGAGAGATACAGTTTTTATAACATATATAGTTAATAGTGACATATCTCTCTTCGTTAAATTCCTAATGTCGTACTTAACCTCTAGTAACCCTTTAAATATATTTTAGAGGGTTTATGTTTTCACATCCACAAATAGAATGGAATTTGATTGGGGGTAGAGCTAGAGCCTATTATAAATGAGACTAGTATTTAAAAGTTATGAATGTGCTCTTATCTTGTGCCTTCCTGTGTACTTGACTTTTGTCCTAGTCTGCTCAAAGCATCCATCTGCCTAGTGAGAGATCTGGATTTACAGAGAAAGCGCAGAGAAGAATCTAGGTATTATTCAAAGTTTTATGTTTGAAAATAGAAATCTGCAGTTGATTTCTCATATAGTATATCAAATACCAAGTCCGGGAAACCCAACCTGTATATATCTCCCATGTTGTAACGAGAGTTCAACAAACTCTTTATAAGTTCCATATAGTAAGATCCCACTATATGCATACTACAGTACCTTCCTATAATTAAAAAAAGTCTAATTTCTGAAACACATCTGGCTTGAAAGATTTTGAAAAGGTATTGAAGATTGCAAACCTGTACTATTTAATAACACAGGGCCATTATAAGGATTTAATATGTAAAGTATCTAGTTCAGTATCCAGAATAGAGCAGATGTCCAAAATATATGCATTTCCTTGTCTCTCTGTCTTATCCCTATATTCCTCTATGTGTTTTTTAAAAGCCACCACAGTAAAGATGCATAAAAATGCATGTATTTTAATTATCAAAACTTTTAATGTCTTTTACTGAGATATTCAAAGTAATCATGATTCGGTTTGGCAAAGAAACAAAACGGACCATATTAAAGTTATGTGAATGAGCGATAAACATGAAACAAGACATAACAATATATATCAGTAATTATTTTCCGGAAAAGGCAGTAATGACTGGTAGATAAAACTGTGAGCTTTGGTATCAGATACACCTAGATTCAAGTCCTAGCTCTGCTTCTAACCTTCTGCATGGCAGCTAGTAAGTTACTTGGATAAGTAAGTCAATTTCACCAAACTTTAGTTTTATAAGCTATAAAATAGATATGAAAAGTGCACCTCTGTTCCAAGTTTGTGCCAAAGATTAAATGAGATAATGTATGTAGAGCACTTAGCATAATGCTTGTCGAATTACTATGTAGTAATACTAATAATTGAATAACAAGCTGTTGTTATTACAGATTAAAGTTACAGTCGACTAGATACTGTAATTACCTAGATACCATAATATCATTAGATGTCAACGATCTAAAAAATTATTTCGGTCCTGCATTTGATTGTGCATTGAGTAACAATGTATTTATAAAGTTGTATGTGCTAATTGGATGTTAACACTAACAAACAGGTTGTAAGAGCTGTTTAATACGGTTTGACATGTTAAAACTATCAGACGTATTCTCACACTAAATTATAATTTTGTAAATATTTAATCAGTCAAAAGCCACAAAATAATTACTGTATTAGATTCCCAGCAGTAATATCCTAACCCAAAGATTAAGATTTTATTTAATCAACAGAGATTTTAATTGCTATTATGTATAGAATCTCTATAGTAGGCCCAAAGTTATGATAAGTTTATTTACTCCATTTATTCACTCCATCTAAACTTGGGAAAAATTAAGAAACCAATGACACACATTTGATTTTACACATTAAGAGATTTTAATTTAATCTCTTAGAGTCTATAATAATATATGTGGGTCTAATTAAGTAACTCATCAAGCTTGTAAGCAGACCAAAGAGTAAAATATTTGAACTTGAGCAAAGGAAGATCATTAAAGAGGAAAATTTGCCAAAACTTGTTTGAGTCTACAAAGAAAACTGGCCTTTTGGTTCATGCTGATTCTTAGCTTTTATTTTTTAAAAATCTCTATTTAGAGAAGCCTGAGGATGTGCATTTCAAAGGTAGTGGATTATCAGTACAGACAGTTGTTAGCCTATGACTAGATAGCAATTCAGAAGTTCAGTGGTGTCAGAGTGAGCCATAACTCAGAGGGCAGATTGGACCAATTCAAGTGAGTAATAAAAGCCTGCCAAGAAGAAGCTGGCAATTCTTTAAAGTCTATGTAAAAGATAAGAATCTGCAGAAGCAAGTGAATTGTTGGCGTTGTCTGGGCCAGCCATAACCTGATTGTTTCTTTATTCAAATATTTATTATCTAATGAGTGCTGAACGTTGTATTAGCAATCAACATCTGGCAGGAGGGAATGTGTGGACTGAGCCTCGGGAGCATGATCCAAAGAACACAAGAATTGCTGTGTCCAATAATCTGAAACAGCAGGCTAAGGACTAAACTCACAGTCATGAGAAGTACCCACCAGTAGTAAGAAAACCAACTGAGCCACTTGGGCAAGGTCTTCTTGACTAGATGTAGATATGTATATAGCAGAGGCCAACAGAAATTGGCACCTCCCACAGTGCAGACTGGAGAATTGAGAGGCGGGGACATGGACAAGGAAGTACAATTTGTAAACCTGGTTGTTTGGAACCCAAAGGGTCATTTTACCTGTGAAAAAAAATCCATAAACATATCCCATGATAAATCTAATGTAAAGATTAAAAGTGATGTTGTTAAGAGACATTCCCTGTGTCAATAAGTGTTTTACAGAGAGGAAAGTACCAGGAGACATAGCTGTCACTACCAGCTGAAGTAACCTGGCAGTGGGATTGGAGACACCTCCTTTGCTCCAGTCACTCTGGCCAAAGATCGAATAACCATGAGAATTTCAGGCCGGTCTCACACCTGCCCCCATTCCAACTTTCTTATTGACTCCATATACCTCTAAACATAGTCAAGGTATAATTTCCAAAGTGTTAAAAATATGACTTTTGTATAAATATACACTGAACATGTGCTGAAGATTGTATTTAATTCATTAATGAGAAAACAAATAAGATGGCTATGAATTGAACTGTGCCTCCTGCAAAAGATACATTGAGGTCCATTTCCAGTACCTCATAATGTGAACTTACTTGGAAATAGGGTCACTGTAGATATAATTAATTAAAATAAAGTCATATTGGAGTAGGTTTGGCCCTTAATCCAACACAGCTGGTGTCCTTATAAGAAGACAGTATAGGCTGGGCATCAAGGCTCACGTCTGTAAACCCAATGCTTTGAGAGGCTGAGGCCGGAGAATTGCTTGGGGACAGGAATTTGAGACCAGCCTGGGCAACACAGCAAGACCCCATCTCTACAAAGAATTTAAAACTTAGCCAGGCATGGTGGTCCATGCCTATAGTCCTAGGAACTCAAGAGGCTAAGGTTGGAGGATCCCTTGGGCTCAGGGGTTTGAGGCTGCAGTGAGCCATGATCGTGCTGCTGCACTCCACACTGAGCAACAGAGAAAAATCCTGTCTCAAAAAACAAGAAAAAGAAAAGAAAAAAGAAAAAGAGAAAAGAAAAGAAGGAAGAGGAAGAAAGAAGGAAATGGGATTAGGGAGTGTGCAGATTGGAGTGTAGCAGCTGTAAGTCAAGGAACATTAAGGATTGCTGGAAGCTGCCAGAAGCTAGAGAGAGGCAAGAGAGGACTTCCCTACATGTTTCAGGGGCAGGATAACCCTGCCAACCTCTTAATTTTGGACTCTGAGAACTGTAGTTTTGGACTCCCGACCTCTGAGATGATAAATTTCCATTGTTTTAAATCACTCAATCTGTGGCAATTTGTTACAACAGCCACAGGACACTAGGACAATGGGTAAAGCTGACTCAAAGAACATTTGAGAACATGAATATTAATCATCACTTTGGAGAAAAAAAAAAAGAATCTTGGAATAATATTGTTAGAGATAAAAACCTGACTTATGTCCCGTAGGGCAGTAAAATCATTACCTTGGAGGAGAGAAACGATTTCTCCTGGACAAAGGACTGCAAATTAACATGCAACTTCCCAAAGCCTGGCCTTTAAATAATGTGTCAATGTGACATTAAAAGAATGCATTTTCCCCATCTTCCAGTCCATTTGCTTTATTTCCAACATCTGGATAGTTTTTTGTTTGTTTGTTTTCTTGTACAAGTCTCTTACATGCCTTCCCCACTTAGATTCTGGGCTTACTAGCACACTAGCTCAGCCATCCCTCACCTACTGGCTTATTGTTTGCAGATAAGGTTTATCATCTTGTCCACTACCCCCAGAACCCTACTCTGGTCCCAGTCTTGATAATGATTGAGCTCCTCCCCTTTTAAGAATTCTGTTCCACTACTCAGCCAGACTAGAGGCTTAGTAAGATGCAACACATTTCAGTGGAAAACAAACAAATAACAAGGCTCTATGACAGTATCTGGAAGGAAATTCAGACAATTTTAATGTGAAAACTTAGCTGCTTTGTTTTTCTTTGATGTACTAGAAAGATGAAATATTTTTCTTCACCTCTCAGGAGAGTCTGAAGATTAAACTCAACCTGCCTTCCAAGAAAGGAGATAGAAATCCTACCTTGCTACAGATTTGGATTCAGGATTTACTGAGCCAACAGAAGAAGGTAAGGAAATGGAGTTATCCTTAACACATGTATCACCTAGTGTGCCAAGGGTGCTTACCAAGTAGAATGGAAGCTGGTGCTGCAGAATTGAAGCAAGGGTCTGGAGGACTCCTGTCAGCCAGGGGTCAACCCTTTACCCAAGAATTAGGGGTACGTCTAGAGGATCCTATGGAATAGACCAGGGATGTAACAGGAGCACTTAAGGGGAGCTTCTTAGAATAAAGGCTACTGATGAACATTATGAAACTATTCAAGGTGTGCAGTTGAACCAGCATATATCTGCTAAATATCAGTCATGTAAAAGATAAAAATTGAGCAGAAACAGAAAAGAAAATGATTTGGTAAAACAAAGAAGGGAGAAGGAAGGACTTCTTTGGGTTCCTTGAAGACAGCCAAGAATCCAGAAAAGGGATTCAGTCTTAGGATGGGATGGGTATTTGTAGGAACTCCCCTCCAACACATGTATTTTGAGTGATTAGACTGCTCACATTTGAGAACCCTTTAACTGTGGAAGTATTTAGTGATAACCCTATACAAAAGATTTACATTTTAAAGCTTAGAATAAAATAGAATCCATCCATTTACCTCTTTATTCCCCTAACCAGTTAAGGTAGCCTAAACTGAAGAGTATAAATCTGGGAATACATTTTTATATTTTATCTAGGGGTGGCAGATGTTAGGAGAAGGATTTTTTTCTTTCTCATGTTGAATGAACAAAACAAAATATTTTCTGGCTTTCAGCTATGGTAAATGATTAGATACACGGCATGGCTCAGTAAAGTGATGCAGTTTTGTTTCCTGGTAGGAAGAGAGGTTTAAATCCACCAGACAACACATTTGTAACAAGCTTACAAGTACTTGGAAGAATGCAGTAGCTATCACCCTGTTTGATTCAGTTAGTGAATAAAAGAAAGGCTTTTGACCTCCAATGAAAAAAAAAAAAGGGACTTGTCATTTTGACTTTGGTACTGAATTCAAAATCAATGCCAAGCTAGAAAATGTCATAATGCATATAAATGCTGTCAGTGACATTATTTAGAAAATGGGGTGAAATATTAGCAGTCACTGAACGAATCTGAGTCCTACATGTGATCAATATGTTTCCTTCTTTCCAACAATATCATATAATGATAGTAATAACAAAGCAGCTCACATTGATTGAATGTTTACATTGTACTAGAGCTAATGGCTAAAACTGCATATTCTCATATGATCTGCACAACAGTCACCTAAGTATCATTTTCACTCTGGTTTTACAGAAGAGAGATGTATAGATCTGAAAGATTATGTAATTTATCACAATAAAAGCGGAAACCAAAATTCAAACCCAGGCCACCCATCTGGCATTAAAGTCTATGCCCTTAAACACTGCTTGTGCCATCAGATCACTGAATAGCCCAGAAAAAATTAGAGGGTTTCCACCTAAAGAAGCTGTACAACTGTGAGCCTGAGACTGAGTGGGCCAGAAAAGCTGCCCACGTGGCTAAAAACAACACTTGACATTAAAACAAAACAAAACAAAAACCTGAAGACTACTCTTGAAAGTAACCTAATTTTCATTTTAGTGTGATTTGATTTCCTCCTTTGCCATCTTTTTCAATTCTGTTAAAATATCCTTGGTGAAATAGAGACTTGGCCAAAGCTGTCCTAATGCAAGCTGGAAAGCAAGATCAATCAGAAGCCCATTAGGACTAGGATGAAGGGAAGTGGCTGAACTTAGCTACTGCCAAGAGAGTATCGGGATCCTTCTCAACTGTTTCAGATGGTTTCAGTGTCAGTTCCTTCCTGAAACGCTGTAACTCTAGAGTTAATTTCCCATTATCCACCTGTGCGTTCTGCACTCAGCAGATTTATCTTAAAGCTTTTGAAGCTTTGTGCCCACAGTGGCTCCAATCTCCACCTAGCCTACTTCAGGGAAGCTGCATCCTCCTGCCAGCCAGTGCTTGCCACACTGTGGAATGCCAACTAACCAAGCTGCAGTGACCCTAACTCACTAATCACTCCCCAACTAAAAAGCAATGGTTTTTCTTTTATCTATTTTTAGGTCCGTGCCACTGCTGCCCTCCCAGCCTCGTGCACTCCCAGAACCAGAGGCAGGAATGGGCTCAATCTGGGGAACAGCGATTAATTCAGTTTGGCTACAGCCAAGAATGCATGTGTTTATTTAAAGAGGTAGGCTCATTTAACCAATTTATAGAGCACTTGTACCACATGCAAATAGTTTACAATCCTTTGAAAAAGTAGCATGACAGAAAAGTATGAAAGAAAATCCAACATCAAACTTCGCTTAATCTAAATGTTGTTATTTTTCTTTATTATTTGAGACACAGTGTGGAAGAGCTGAAAACACCTGGGCTTTAAAGTGAAGCTGAGGCAGGTGTGTGGATTCCACCTCTAACTAGCTGGATGATCTGGTTACTAATGTCAGTATTCCAGTCTGCAACGGGGAAAATCGTAGTATTTACCTTTTGGGTTGTTGGCATTATTCAGTAAAACAATATATGGAAAGCACCTCCCATAATACTGGGAACACTACAGTTTCTCGGTAAAATAGAAGGGATCATCATTATCGTTACCATTAATAATAGTAGTAACAGTAGTATTATTACTTCTACAACTACTAGTAGCAGCAGTAGGACTGTTCTAGAAAGAAGTATGTTACAAATGTTGGGTACATTGTGGATAACACTTATCCCCCAAACATAAATATGATGTTGAAGAATTACATGTATTTGTATATTTTTAAAATATGGTTGCTGCTAGCTCTGAATGTCCGATAGCATCTCCCCCTGAAATAAGGCCTGGCATAACTAATTAAGGTGCTTTCCATTTATTTATTCTTTGAAGACACTAATTCAAGAGAATTGCTTCATTTTCTTCTTTCTTAATCTATTTGAGCATGCAAAATATGAATGGACTTCTCCGAGACCCTAATAACATGAGCTGTAAGACAGGCTACTTGCTTTCAAATTAAAACAAAATCTGTGTTTCTATCTTTGTTCTTAATATAGTGATTAATGCAGCCCTAATGCTTTGATCTGCTACTTGAGACATATCAAAACATCTTTAATATGCAAATCAAGGCAGAAGCTTATGGGGTCATCAGTAGCAAGTATTCTCTCCCTTATAACAGTAATTGGAAAAATCTATGGGGGCCCTGAGGATCATTACTTTAAAAAATAATTCTACCATTAACGAAAATCCACTAGCTTATCCTTAGTCACATTTCAAAATGAAACTTAGATGTTAAGTAGTATTGATTTCCGTTCAAAAGCTGCTTTGACCACCTCTATATCAATCCTCCAGACTTGGAATGAGGACTGGTGGAAATCATGAAGTCATTTATCTTGTCAAAAATCTCTGCAACATGCCCAGATGTATCAGACACTGGAGGAGGCTACTTTTAGTTTGCATCACCACTGGTGACTTCCCTTAAAGCTCTCCAATCAGCCCCAGCCCAGGTCACACAGCTCTGGGAAAGAGTGAGAAAGCGTTTGAAAACAAACTCCATTAGAATTGATGCTAAGGACCTTTAAAGATGAGGAATGTATGAACTCTAACCCATTGTTCACATTTCCAGAATTTTTCAATTCTTTGTTCATTCAATAAACACCTATCTAGTTTTTAATCTCATGCCAGGCACACTGCTAGGTGTTGGGATTAAGTGATGAACCAGTACAGAGGTAAACCCTTATAGAGCTTAGAGGTTAGTGGGAAAGGCAGAAAGTAAACAACTAATTGTGCAAAGAAATACAGAATGTTATGTTATGAAATCTAATGTGGAGGAAAATAATAGAGTTCTGTAAGAGGGACTGATTAGGAGTGGACATTACAGAGGAAATGACATTTAAGCTAAAATTATGAGATAAGTGGGATTTGGGATGGCTTCATTATCCCATAATGAGGCTCTCTGGTGAGAGACTGCACAGATTCCTTGACCATGGCAAAAACTGTGGAGTTTATTCTAGGTGCAATAGGAATGGTTTTAAGCAAGAAGGTGACACTAAAAATCTAAGAGGAGCATATGAGTGTATTTCATTTGATTTTTACCCTTGGCAAATTTCTAGAATGCAGCTTTTCCTCTTGCTGCATGTTCTAAGGCAGTTTTTGTTTTGTTTTTTTAATTCAAGGATTGCTCCCTGGTCTCCTGCAACAGAGTCGGCCAAGACGGTTGTTAAAAATGCAGAACCTTGCTGTAGATCCATCAAATCAGTCTTTGGATACAGGGAACAGGAATCTGCTTTCTGAAGCAGCACTCTGAGTGATGCTAACATAGTCTAAGATGGTGTAGACCCAGAATGTATACCATGTGTTGGACAGAGGAGTCACAGTGAAGCAGGTCATATTCTGGATAGGCTGGCATCTGACGGATGAGAAAAGCCAAGGGGCATAAGCAGACAGGCAGGGACTGAATGTAAGAGCTGCCTCTCTCTTCAATGAGCATGCCCCTAACACATTCTATTTTCAAAATGCAACCTCTAGAATACCCATCTGTATTACTTGGCTAGGACATTTAGGTCATTACAAAATACCACAAAGCCGAGTGGATTAAACAACGAAGTTGTTATTTTTCTCACAATTCTTGAGGATGGAAGTCCACAACCAAAGGGTAGGTAGGGCTGGCTTCTCTGGAGGTCTCTCTTCTTGGCTTGCAGAGGGCGTCTTCTCTCTGCGTCGTCACGTGGTCTTCCCTGTGTGTGTGTGTGTGTGTGTGTGTGTGTGTGTGTGTGTCTATGTCCTAATCTCATCTTCTTATACAGATATCGGTCATAGTGGATTAGGGCTCACCCTAAGCACCTCATTTTAACTAAATTACCTCTTTAAAGACCCAAGCTCCAGATACAGCCACATTCTGAGGTCCTGGAGGTTGGGGTTGGTTTATGAACATGAGGGGTATAGAATTCAGTCCATAACATCTTAGTTTTCCTTCATTTCAACTTTTGTTTCCATAGAGCAAGACAATCTTCTTTCATCTCTTCTGACCCTGGCTCTCAACATGAGGTAAACCAGTAGTATTTTCAGACCTAACTTGTAGCTCCTCAGAAGTACATATTTTTGAAGGCCTGATCAGCTGCTTGGGGGTACTCTCCTGTCAGCTCTTCATCCTCAGCGACCCTTCTGGATCAGCCAGGAGGGTTGGGGCTTTGCCTGAGTCCTACATGGTATATTTGTTCTCTATTTTAACTCAAATAAATCAGTCAATTCTGCTATTTCTTTTCTCATAATCATCTATTCTTCTTCTTAATACATTTCACTTAAAATGTAATTTCTCTGCCCAAAAAAATGCATTTATCTAAATTTATCTAATAGAAAAATAATACTCAGCTCAAGCAAGCAAATTAGATGTTCAGTACACCTCTTACAGAACTTAAGTATTTGGAAATTGGATTGCTCATTAAACAAAAATGTTATTTAAATGGAAAAGATTGACAGTTCAAACTCGAGACAATGAGGTAGAGACATGGTGTTCAGACTCAAAGTTGTTCTCCACAATATGAGAGCAAAATATGGGATTATGTCATTCTTTAATGAATCAATGGAATATAAAACACTGTTTTCTAACTGAAAATAAAATTCGAATGAATCACTGACAAGATTTTGAAATTTCGCCAGTTCCCCATAAACCAAATTAGTCTCTATTTTTTGACTCAAAAAGTAGTGACAAAAACCTTCTCACCCATTCACTTGCATTTTGTTTTGAATGCTTTTCAAAAAACTCCCTTCATTTCATTAAACAGCTGCTTCAGATTTAAATGCAGAATGTGGGAAATTGTAGCAACCTGCCTATAACCATTTATGTATCAACTCCCAGAGCCTGTCCCACATCCAGAAACAAGATGATGAGATGCGAATGGTGTAAAGACCAAAGTAGTAGACCCCAAAAGAAACCCTCCCCAAAGCCCTCCCCTATTCCTCTCTTTATGTGGCATCTAAATAATGGGTATCTTTTGGATGGTCTCAGTGAAAGACCACAAGCCCCAAAAGCTCATGTGAGAATTAGCATAGCTGAATTCCTAGGCCTCATCCTCCAATCCTCATCCTCATCCAGCCATCCTCAAAGAGTGGGCCTTGGATCAGCAGCATCAGCAACACCTGCGAACTTATTACAAATGCAAATTATCAGACCTCTTCCCAGACATGAAATAGAGACTATAAAGATGGCGAGGGCCAAAAAAAATTTGTGTGGGCAAAAAGAATATGTGTGTTTGAATAAGCCCTTGAGTAGATATTGATTCCTCCTCAAGTTTCAGAACCACTGGTCTGGCCTAAAGTCAGAGCCCTAGGCTTCCTTGGAGGGGCATCTGCCTTGGGGTGGGGCAGAGGGAAGGTGTAGATAGGGAAGAGGAAAGGCAGAAATGTGGAAACCAATAGAGCAGATGTTATGCTTCTTGTACTGACATCAATGGCAGCACCTTTCTTTGATTAGTTTCATATATTAAGGTTTCATATATGGCTTTATTTGAAAAAAATTTCTGCTAATTTCTTATAAAAGTTGAAAGCCACTCTTTCAGAGCAAGTAAAGAGGTTCCTTTATGCTTTAGAAGTCCTCAGACCTTCTCTGATTATACCCCTTTCCACAGGGTCAAGGGAATGTGTCCACTTGTGGCTCAGGTCCTTCTAGACTATGGTTGTGTTTGGGGTCACCAGAACTGCCTGCCCAGACATGCCCAAGCCTGTTTCCCAGTCCTGTGCTGCTGGCCTCTTGCCCAGGGCCATTCTCTAGAAGGTTAACTCTGTTACCTGTGTGTACCCTAGGCCCAAGGGTTCACTAACTGGCATCTATGTGGGGGTGAGTGTAACAGAACCTAGATACATGGACTGGGCTATTCACACATGGACTCACCAGGCCCCTCATAGTTTGAGAGAAGTGAGCGGCCTAGGTGCCGGGACTGAAGCTATGTGCACTTCTATGTTCAGGCTCCAAAGTACAATGCAAAAGCTTCAAGAATCCTAAATTTAGACCTGGGTTTTCAAATCATTATGAAGATAGGAAGACAGAACATACTCTAACAGTTGCTCCCAAGATTAGTAACATTTAAATCTTTATACAGATAGTAGGTGGGCCTCCATTTGTACTTTTGCCTCAAGTATCACAAAAGTTAAGAAAGAGCATGGTTACAGAATGCAAAAAGTAAATGTATTTTTGTTGGTTGCTTGTTGGTGCCTTGGTATTTTATTTTGTTTATGATTTTATTTTATAAAATAGGAGGTCACTCACCCATCTATCTTTCAGGAAGGGTGAGTGTCTGGAAGAAATAAAAACATCTCTGTCTCTGCCAATAAGTTTCTAAGGAAGATGAAAGACACCTTTGTGTTGCCACAGCTTTGAAGTTAAGCTCTAATGAGGCCATCCATTTTCAGGGAAGCCATGGAATTCTATGGCTAGGGCAGGGACCTTGTCTGTCCTGTCTATCACTATATCCTCACTTAGAGCCTAGCCAAAAGCCTGACATAGAAGAAGTTCTTGATAAATATTTGCTGAATAAGTAAAAGAAAAACAAATGATTGAACGATCCAGTTTTAAAGGATCAGATTTGCCCAGTTATATTAAGTCCACCTTAACAACCATGTATTGAGTCCCTGTGGGGTGACGGGTAGGGCAAGATGGAGGGGACACCAAAGTCATCCCTGCAGCATTTCTTGTTTAGTTGGGGAAACAAACATATGAACACATGACTTCCAAAGGATCTGGTAAAGGCACGGCTCTTTATCTTGCCTGTCTGAGGCAGCTGTTTATCAGTCTTCATCTGTAATATCTACTGAAAATGCTGGGGTAATGTTTCTAAGGGAACTAACTGCGCAGGAACCCAGATGTTGGCAGATGAGTCCTAAAGAGCCTAAAGTTCTCCATCCGGCAGAAATCTGGGCTCATTTGCTTAATCTACTAAAGTGGGAGTTGGAGGAGTGGGGGTGTTAGTTGCAGGTACAGGTATCAAAAAAGGAGAGAAATCACATTTCTATGTGTAGGACTTATTTGGGCTTCCCTGGAGCCAATAAATATTTTCAGAAGTGTGATCCCATACTGAAAAGAAGACACGATCACTGCTTGGATACTTCTAATGAGATCATCAGAGAAAAACTAACAAAGTATGTCTGTAATATGTCCAGTTCCCAGTCACCTTCCATTGTATGTCCTGTCTTTAGGGAACCCAGCAGGTAAGTCATAAACAGTGAGAGCAGATGTTTCCACGAAGCTTTCTGCAAAATTCCTGAACTTAACAAGCTTTCTAGGGTAGAAAGACATTTTATATATACTGGCTTATAGATCACAGGCATTTTCCTCCATGAAAATCTGCAAGGTGCAGTCATCCGAATGGCCAGCCCCGCAATTTAAGGTTGACAACACAGACCTACACCACAGAGAAAGATGTGCCACCCATGGATAACGACATAAATGGACCACTGTTTGTGGCAATGCCATCAGTGAAAATTCTTCACATTTTTCTGATTACAAAGTAAGCCAATTGAAGAACCCAGCAAGAAAGGAAAATTACCCTAGTCAGCAATTTACTCAGGGAACACCCACACAGAATTTTAAAAAAAGCTTTGAATTGAACTAAAAATGCCTTTTCCTAAGTTACTTCCTTGCCTGAAAACAAAAGATATTTTGAAAATTGTTTTCTTTAACAAAGACTACAGGTAGGTAACGTGCAAGATATGTCATACCAGATCACATAGCCGATTAGCTGACTCTAAAATTCTACATTTGCAGAGCCCTATTATTATTTAAAGATGGAAGAAACTGTTTTTATGAGGTTTGATTATGCTAAACTGCATAACTTCATCACTGTGTAAAATTATTATGCAACACAGAACTTCATATTTATTAAAGGCATCCAGCATCTGTAATGCCTGAGGCAATGCCTGTCATTATAACACACTAGACAGTAGAGTCCTACCTGGAGGCAGTCCCTGACACATGCACACTCAATACTTGTACGTTTCTTTCCAAACTTCATATTCTAAGGATTCACAATTTAAAATAATCTATACTGTGAATGGGCAATGGGAAAGTTCAAATCCAATGTAAGATGCTGTGGAATGATTGACCTAAAAAAGGTCTCTCTCTAATGGAACTTTAAAGAGTCAACAATAAGTTGATGGTTTTTAAAAAGCACTTCTTCATACTGTCTCTAGATGCCACTTGGAGAGGTGGATATATTGTTTATATCCATAATTTGAAATTAAAATATTCCTCCAATGGGAAAATATCTTCTGAGATTCAAAACCTTGCTGTTATCTTTTGAACACAGTGCATTTGTAGACTGAAGATGCACTCTAGTTATGTTCAGACTTCTCTGTGAAATGTATACAATTGCCTGGGGGGCAGGAAGAACAAATTTTCTGGCCAAAGACAAGGACTCACCTAAAATAGAAACAAAGTACCATCCATTCTAGTTTTTGTTGTTATTTAAGTGTATGCCATGTTGAACGGTACATTCCATGATGGCAAACTCACTTTCAAGATGATAATTCAAACTCCTCTGTCCCCAGGCAGGCTTATGATAAAAATCTGAGGGATACTGCAGTCACTTATGCAAGTCTCCTAAGCTCAACACTCAGATACAGAATATCCTGAATGCTCATGAGTTTGATAGCTCAATAGCCTGGATTTTTCACTATGTTGAGAATTAGCATAGCATAATAGAAAAGAACAAGGACTCTGAGTTTTACCACTTAGCAGTGTGACATCAGCTTTCTTATGTGTGAAATGGGATGAACAGTATTTACCATCTTGTGTTTTTGTGAAAATTACTTATTACCTGCAATGTGCTTAAAATAGTACCAAGTACAGAGTCATCACTAAATAATGGCTCAATCATAATTATTATATTTAGTAGGATACTTTCCCAGTCTTCTCAGACAATTTCTCAATAAGAAAGATAAACTGAGAAGTTACAAAAGTTGTCTTTCCAAAATCATGGCTAGAATACCTTCACTTATTCTAAATATGTGGAAAGAACATGAATGCAACATTGGCAGAATGGAAATCTATCTATCTATCTATCTATCTATCTATCTATCTATCTATCATCTATCAACTATCTTCCACAGAATAGAAGATAGAGATACATCTCTATCTATCTCTCTATTTATCTATCTACCTACCTACCTATCTTCCACAGAACAGAAGGTAGAGATACATGT
Organism: Cacajao melanocephalus; assembly: GCA_963573385.1. Classification (NCBI taxonomy): domain Eukaryota; kingdom Metazoa; phylum Chordata; class Mammalia; order Primates; family Pitheciidae; genus Cacajao; species Cacajao melanocephalus. The sequence continues at coordinate 27,211 of CAUYLG010038111.1, read as the reverse complement.
CTATCTATCTGTCTAACTACCTACCTACCTACCTACCTACTTATCTATCCATCCATCTATCCAGATATCAAATTTACCATTTGGCATGTATTTTTAAATTATTATTATTATTATTATTATTTTTTTTTGGAGACAGACTCTCACTTTGTCACCCAGGCTGGAGTGTAATAGCGCAACCTCACCTCAGTGTAAGCTCTGCCTCCTGAGTTCAAGCAATTCTTCTGTTTCAGCCTCCTGAGCAGCTGGGATTACAGACATGCACTACCATGCCCAGCTAAGTTTTGTATTTTTAGTAGAGACGGGGTTTTGCCATGTTTCCTGTGCTGATCTCGAAACTCCTGGCTTCAAGTGATCCCACCTTGGCCTCCCAAAGTGCTGGGATCACAGTTGTGAGCCACCATGCCCAGCCCTTTGATTTTTATATTCTCAATGTATAAAATCAGAAACAATAAACCTATTAAATATTAATAAGCAAATACAGGAGAGAGGACACACTGCTAGCTCTGAAACTTTTGGAGCCCATTTCTCGTCATTGAATCGTGATACAGAGGGACAGGCATGGCTTGCTGTCATGCTAATGAAGAGGGGAACAACAGACACTGGGAGCTGGGTGAGGGTGGTGTGTAGGAGGAGGGAGAAGATAAGACAAAATAACCATTAGGTACTAGGCTTAGTATATGGGTGACAAAATAATCTGTACAACAAACCCTCGTGACATGACTTTAGCTATATAACAAACCTACATATGTAACCCTGAACCTAAAATAAATGTTTAAAAAACCCAACATAGTAAACAAATTAGTATAACAGACTTCTCACCCAGACTCAGCAACACATAATCATATGCCATTCCCCACCTACACACTGTTTTATTTTTTTAAGTTCTTTCTTTTTTTTGTTTTGGTGTGGTCTGATATACATACAATGAAAGCTCAAATCTTAGCTGTATATGTTTGACAAATAAATACATTCATATAAACTTCATCCTTTTAAGAATGGAAGTTTTCCATTATTCCCAAAATTTCCTTAGGTTCTTTTCCAGGCAATTTTTTTCCTCACTCGAGGGCTATCGCTGTTCCATTATTTTTTTTTTAAACTGTAGGTTCATTATGCCTGAAATCATATAAAATAGTTTATTTTCAGCTGTCGCACTCACATGATGTTTATACCATTGATCCAGGTTGTGTCAGTATTTGATCCTGTGTATTGCTGAGTCATATTCGGTTGTATGCTTTACAACATGTTTATCCATTTTCCTATTTATAGGTATTGTGTTGATTACTGCTTTGGGATATTATGACTAAAGCGTTTATGAACTTTCTTGAATAAATGTTTGTTGTCTTCAATTTATTTTCTTTATTAGCTTTTAAATATAATCTCTGCATTGATCTAGTGGTTACAGGGATCACAAAATACATGTTTAAATTATCACAACTTAGGAGTTCATGTTGTACTATTTCAATAAATGTAAAATATAGAAAACTTGCCATAGAACATTCTATTTACCTCATGTTCTATTTGCTGTTATTAAACATTTTATATCTACATGTTATAAATCTCAAAAATATACTGTTTATAATGATTGCTTTTCTTAAAAATAGAAAAGACAAGAAAGAAATCATCATACCCTCCTCTCTTAAATGGCCACTAAAAAGAAATGTGCTGTTGACTTCCTCTCGCAGAGATAAGGAGGCATTTTTAAGTCCTTTGTTATGAAGAAAGCATTCTCCCTCAACTGAGCACTGCCAGGTGAGTTTCAGGTAACAGGGATGAAGTACAGTGACAGAGCCTAAGTCCTGTCAATGTGTGGACCTATAAGAAGCTCACGCAAAACCTAGGGCCTGTAGGCCTTTTCAGAACCAGAAGCTGTGATTTAGAGGATAAAGGTTGAGTACAGGGACAGAGGACTGAGCTCAAATCCAGGCTCTATCCCTGAATGGTCGTGTGGCCTTTGCTAAGTTACTCTCTATGCCCATCTACGAACGAGAGTGGCATCCATAGGAATACCAGGAAAATTCAACCTGAATCCTGCCACATGCTCAGCGCAGCCCCTGGCATGGAGTCAAGTGTGAATATGGGTTCTCAGGCCTCACCCAAGCTACTTCAGCTTGGCAAGTCTGTCCTACCAAAAGCCCCTTGACAGTCCATATTAATATAATTGCAAAACAGTTGTAAAATCATTTAAAATTTGCTTCTATATTTACAGTGTATTTGAGGATAGAAAAATGGGGAAACAATTATTGATTATGTCTTAAAAATAGGAAAAACCAGGTAGTTGGTTTTCTGAGATCCCAAAGCTAGCAAATAGCAAGGCCAGAGCATGATCCCAAGCATTGTGACCAGAACGTTTTCCACTCAGAGTAACTTACACTTTATAAAACCTATAACATCACATCTTTACCAAATATGACCTTGCTTCCTGCCATTAATGGTAAGAATGATGTCTCATCATCCTTCCAAGTCCAAGTCCTAGGAGGGGTGAAATATAAATGTGACATTAACCAGTACAATAATAATAGCGTATAGTTGCATTTGTGAGGTATTAAGCTAAATGCTTCCATGTGAGACCTCATTTAATGTTCGCAGCATCCCAGTGAGATACAGGCTGCTCAGAGGCTCATTTTCTAGAAGAGAAAACCAAGGCTCAAGGAGGGTTATGAATTCCCCAATGCCACACGGTCAGTATAGCCACAATGTAAAGCCAAGTCCTTCTGGATTCTAGAGTTTTCTACCAAAATGTATGACATCTAGCATGCCTGTGGCACGCCTCTAGTGTGGGAGGGTCTTTTCTGCTTTCCTTTCTCTAGGATGGTCTCCACTCCCCCTCAGGAGAGATGCATAAGTAAAATCCTGGGACAGACTGTATTTTCCAAAGACGATCACTACAATATCTCTCATTCCACATGTTCTTTTTCAACCTGACCTTGGTACTTTTCCCATCTAGTGGTGGAAACTATGTCTCTTCCCCTTGAACCTTGGTGGACTTTCACATCTGTTTCAACTGATGGAGTATGACAGAGTGATGCTATGAGACATCTGTGGCTAGGTCATAAAAATGCTGTGCTCCTATTATAAAGACACATGCACACATATGTTTACAATAGCAAAGACCTGGAACCAACCCAAATGTCCATCAATGAGAGACTGGACAGGGAAAATATGGCACATATACACCATGGAATACTATGCAGCCATAAAAATGATGAGTCTGTGTCCTTTGTAGGGACATGGATGAATCTGGAAACCATCATTCTCAGCAAACCACAAGAACAGAAAATCAAACACTGTATGTTCTCACTCATAGGTGGGTGTTGAACAATAAGAACACATGGACACAGGGAGGGCAGCATCACACACTGAGGTCTGTTGTGGGGACTAGGGGAGGGACAGCGAGGGGTGGGGAGGTCAAGGGAAGATAACATGGGGAGAAGTGCCAGATATAGGTGAGGGGGGAATGGAGGCAGCAAACCACACTGTCATGTATGTACTTATGCAACAATCCTGCATAATCTGCACACGTACCCCAAAACCTAAAGTATAATAAAACAAAAAGAAAAACAAAAAAACACTGTGTATTTCTGCCTTGTTCTCTGAGGAAGCTCATTCTAGGGCTCAGGCACCATGCTATGAAGAAGACCAAACCGGCCCCCACATGGCAACCACATACAGGGTCCACAGGCAAGATATTCTGACAAACAGATAACATCAGCTACTAGATGTGTAAGTGAAGACTCATTCAGATTGTTCAAAAATGTCCCCAGGAAGCCAGGCATGGTGGCCTATGCCTGTAATCCCATCATTTTGAGACGCTGAGGCAGGAGGATCACTTGAGGCCAGGAGTTGGAAACCAGTCTGGCCAATGTAGCAAAAACCTATCACTACTAAAACTACAAAAAATTAGCTGGCTGTGGTGGTGCTGCCTGTAATCTCAGCTACTTGGGAGGCTGAGGCACGAGCATCACTTCAACCCGGGAGGCAGAGGTTGCAGTGAGCTGACATCACACCACTGTGCTCCAGCCTGGGTGGGTGTAAGAGCAAGACTCTGTCTCAAAAAAAGAAAGAAGAAAGAAGGAAGGAAGGAAGGAAGGAAGGAAGGAAGGAAGGAAGGAAGGAAGGAAGGAAGGAAAGAAAGGAAAAGAAAAGAAAGAAAGAAAGGAAAAGAAAAGAAAGAAAAGAAAGAAAGAGAAAGAAGAAAAGAAAGAAAGAAAAAAGAAAAAGCCCCCATATTTGTGTTAATGAGGTACAATAAAACATACAGAAATGGAAATGACTGTCATAAAGGAAGAAGCTGATACAAACAGGTCCTTAGAAACAAGAGACATAACACACAATGTGGGGGGGCAGGGGCGGGGACCATGCAGGAATATTCCAGGGCTGGGCAAGAGGCAGAAGGAGTGAGGGGAAAATGGGAGCAAGAGCCTTGATTGTGGTTTTCATTGGAAGGAATAGGCGAGGCAGGGTAAACAGGCTTAGGATTGGCTGGTTTGAATCATTTCAGAAGGCTCTTGGGTGTAGGAGCTGTCTCCGGTTACTTAGATCCTGGCCTTGGGGTGATTAGGGCAGGAGAATAGTGGTCTGGAATATAAGAGCCCAGAAAAAGGAAGTAGTTAGGATATGACTCTGGATTGGTGAGTTTGTATATGTAAGAGACACTATGTTTGCTAACCCTAGAAGGAGCAGTCCCTTCAGCCTCAACAAGGCCCCAGAGGTCAAAGCATCAGAAATACATAAAATAGAAAAGCATAATTAATGTACACGTGATTCCAGCCATCAAGTCCGCTACAGCCTTCCAGTGGTCCTAGACAATATCTAGCAGAGAAAATTCATTCTTGCTGTGCCCTTCCTGACTAACAGAACCAGGAGCGTAGTAAGTGAACTGGTTGTTTTATGCCACTGAATTTTGGATTAGTTTGTTTTGCAGCAACAGATAACTTATATAATGCTTTTGGCTTTAGTGATGATAATTGCAATCAGCTCTAGCTCATTTTACCTCACGATAGGGGGAATTCCTGATTATGCTGTTTCTCTTGGCATTGCATTTTCACCAATTAGTGCTCATGAATAATATGAAAATGTGTTTAGGTTATTTTTCCCTCTGCTTGCAGGAAGGGTTCTCATAGATTAGTGATGCTAATTTTTCAATGTTATCATAAAATTTTCCCTTATTAAAAAGAGAAGAGACAAGCTATGTTTTCTAAATCTGTACCACCCAAGGCTGCCCTAGTGAAAAACATGTACCCTGACCTTCCTCAGCAAAGAAAATAGAGTTGCAGTCATTTGCATAACTTGTACCAATCAGAAGGACAAATTCTCTAGAGTGTGCACAGAACAGTAAGAAAGGAGGGAACAAGATTTCAAGAGGTCTATATCTATCTGAGTCAGTTTGCTTTTCATGATGACAAAACTCTGGTGTTAATTTGAAAGTAATATCCCACCTAGAAGAGAAAAAAATTATATGTATTTTGTGGGAAGATGATGAAAATTAAAATTCAAAGGCATATGCCAATTTGAAAAGAGGATCTGAGAGCTTTGAAGATTCAACCACAAGGGAGGGAGAAAAGTGACGCATCAATCTCCATGCTAATACATAGGCAGAAATGAAGAAAGGCAGAAAAATAAGTAAGAGGGCAAATTAAATTCTTATCCTCCAATGTTATCAAAAAATATTGCCTTTGGCAAGTTTGAAATACAGTCTTCTTTTGCGAAGGTAATTTTACAAGATAGGAAAAAGAAGTCTTTGTGGAGTTTGCCTTAAGAAATAATAGTTACAAGTTATTGAGGCTTGAGTCAGAAAGTAATGACAAATATACCATAATCTGCATCAATTTTTATTCCAATAATAAACTGAGATAATGATGAAATGAAGGTAGATGACAGTTATAAATGAACAGAGTTCAAAAGAATGCTTATCAACACACATTGAGCATCACCTGCAAGAAATAATCTTTATTCAAAAGAGTTTCTTTCTAGACATTGCTTCTTGTCTCCATTAGCATAACTTTTAAAGTATCTTGATCACAATTCCTCCTCCCTTCTAAGCTTAGAGTTATATCTGTGAAACAGCAATTCTTTTTGGCAGCCATCCGTTTGTTGGCCAAAAATTCCCTTCAGTGTGATCTCTTTGAGTCTGAATTGACACTCAGTGCCATGCATCTCACTGTGCTATCCGGGAAAAACAGCTTGGTCCTTGAGATATTAACCCATCAGTTACACAAAGATGCTTCATAGTCCCCTAAGCACAAGAAAGCTGTATAAAGCAGTGAAAGCCTTTCAATGGAGCTTTGAAGTGGCATACCATTTATTCTTGTGTGTATGTGTGTGTATATGTATGTGTGCACCCATGAAATGGCACTTGTATGGCTCAGATATTGCTCTAGAGAGAATGATGCTTTACATTTAGGTAGCATTTTATACTTTCTAAGCATTTTCACAGATTTCACACAATTAGACCAAAAAGATAATGTCATTGACTCGAGAAATGTCTCAATGTATTGGCCTGGAACAGCAGCATCCTTCACCTGGGAACGTGTTAGAAACACAGATTCTTGAGCCCTACCCCAGAACCACTGAATTGTAAACCCTGAAGGTTTTACAGCCTTCCAGGTGACTCTGAGAGACACTCAGGTTTGAGAACGGCTGGCTCAGAGAAAAGAGTGTAACAGATTTAGTACGACGGTGATTAAACACTTAGAAAATGGTCATTAAGACCCAGGGTTGAAACCCAGCTCCATCAATTTACCTTCAGTAAATTATTCGCCAACATTATCTCAGATCCCTCATACAAAAGTGGAAATAGTAAAAATATTAATCACAAAGGGTTGCTACAAGAATTAAATAATATGATGCATGGAGTACTTGATGTAGTAAGTATTCAAGAAATGTTAGCAATTATTAAATAAATCAAGCCCATTAAATATAGATTGGAAATTGGGAAAGGACTTGAGGCTAAAAGGATAGAAAAATTCAAATATTTTATATGACTGGAAAAGGATAGAAGCCAACAATTACATTAATAATAAATGCATTCATTGCAATTTTAAGGCTTATTTTTATGCCTGATTCATATGGAAATCCCATCCTGCCCCTGAAACATGACAGTTGCCTACAAAAATATCACATAAGATCATGCATGTGCTTTCCTTATTGAAAACAGATAGAGGAAGAGTAAGCAAAGACTGATATATCTTTAAATCTTTATGAAAACGCTGTTAAAAAAATCCTTTTTTGTCATATACTGAAATTCTATGGCTGCCTTGTTTCGATATCATTATTGACATTAAACATGTTGCTATATATGCAGGAAAAATAAAACAAGTATGTTTATGTACAAAACAGCTTAGGGGAGAGCAACACTATCTCAGAACAGCTCAGAACATTTAGTTTAAAAAACAGGGAATCCTCTCAATTGTACAGCTCGCAAGCATGCTTTTTTCACTACATGGAAACAAGTCAAAGACATCAAATGCTGGCTCTGACAGCTGTTGTCTCTCATTTTCAACCTGACATAATGTGTTTCAAGACTTCAAGGCTCTTGCTCAGAAATGGTAGAGGGGCCTGAGTAATTGGTTCGGAAGAGTGAAGAAATTGAGCAAAAGGAAGGAACAACATAGTCTCATTTTTATTCACAAGCTATCAGTCTGGCATTTATTTACTCCTAGTGGAATTCCATTAAGTTGAATCAATTCTTCACGTTGCAAAATATACAAGGGCATTTCAGTCCTGTATTATATGTGCCCAGCCCAATGGCGATGAGATGAAGGGGACACACAGTTGTGGCTGATCAGATGAATGAGTCTTGTTTGCCACCTGCTGAAGACCTGGTGTTATTTCTTGCTTCCACTTGAACTGAGGACATTTATATTTTATTGAATAATATTTATCGAAAGCTACATTATCTATTTACAGAATGCATAATAAATTTCATTGCTTTTGAATTCTGTGTGACTATTCCAATAACAGCAGTTAGTAATTTGTAAATTAAAATTCCACTTGGTAATACTCAAATCCACAGTCTTTGATTGGAAAGCAGATTTGAGGGGTGAGAGAATGAAAAACAAACTTTACCTAGTATAATAGAATAGATGACAATGACATCTAATTTAGAACTGGGATTGGCAAATGATGGCCTAAAAGCCAAGTTAAACTAAAAACCTGCTTTTGTATGGCCCATTAAGTAAGAATGGTTTTCACATTTTAAGTGGTTGAAAAAAAGAATAACATTTCATAACTCATGAAAAGTATATCAAATTCAAATTTCAGTATCCATAAGTAACATTCTATTGGAACATATACATATTGTCTATGGTTGTGTTGATGCTGCAATGGCAGAAACCACATAGCCTACAAAGCCCAAAATATTTAATATCTGATTTGCTATAGAAAAGGTGTGCCAACCCTTGAGTTAAGTAAGTAGCAGCTAACTTCAGTAGGCTTTACTCATGCAAAAGTCCTGAAACAGATTTTTTTGCTAAGAAATAATGAATCAAGAAAATTGACAAAAGTTCCAAATCTCACTGGAGGAAGAAAAGGAGCATCTTGGCAAAGGATCAATGGGTAAATACTTGATATTCTTACATCTCTAATAACAGAAAGGAAGAGATAGGTTGACTGGTTCCCCCTTTCACAGTTAAACTTCCACTGTCAATTGGAAAGAAATGGGTGTCCTTCAAAAACTATAATACTTATAATAAAAGCAACAGCTAAATCTGCTGAATACTTCCAGTGTTCTGGGCAAATGTATTATTTCACTTAAGTCTCATGTTTATCCTGTGGTGTCATTATTACCATTATCATTTTACAAAGGAGAAAACTCAAGTCTAAAGAATTTAAATAACTTTCCTGGTTAATCATTTGAGCTTATTTTTACCTCCACATCATTTAATCTTCAATATATCCCTCCATCTCTTATCATTTTGGATATCTACCTTTTTGTTGGACAACTGGACATTTGGAACTAAAGCATGATGGAGCCTGAAGCATAAGGTCAGTTTGACCAATTAAGAAGAATAGCATACATGCTGTGGCTGGCACTATTAGTTGCCTATCTGTTCTGTCACTCTTCCTTTTCTTTGCTAACAAAACCTGTCTTTAATCAAGGTGGATCTGTGCCTAGGCTTAAGTAAGAGATATGATTTCCAGTCTTCCCTGACAATCAGAGTCACCCTAAGATATGATTTTGGCCAATGAGAAGCAGAAGGACATCTATGGAGGGGTCTTGGAAAACACATTTATTTTCTAATGAAAGGAAAAAGTATGGCAGGCACCATTCCCATTTCTCCTTCTTTTTGCTTTAAAAGTGCATGTGATGTTTGGAGTTACAGCAGTCATCCTGTGACCATTAGGCAATATACACAGGGAAAAAAAGGACTGCAGAGATGTTGTAGAAGACCTCTGAAAGCAGCAAAAAATCATCTAATCTCTTGAGTCAGAAAAATCTGGGTTTGAACTCATCTTCTGCCGCTTACTGGCTGTGGAACTTATGAAAGTTGCTTAACTTTCTTCTGAGCCTGTCTCTTCGTCTGCAATGTGGAATAATAATATCTACCTCATATGGTAGACAGACGATTAAGTGAGAGTGCAGTTGTGATGCCTGCATGGCCTGACACAGAGTTGCTAGAAGTTGTCATTATTGCTATTGTTGTTATCAGCATACCGGGATATGAATAATACGTATTGAAATGTCAATGATGAAAGGGTGTAGTGTGGGGGAAGGCAGATATGAACCAAAGAAGGCCATCTGGAGAGAGTGACATTTGAGCTAGAAATGGAAAGAAGAATAGGAGTTTGCTTGATAAAAATAAGAGGAAGAATGGAGTGTTTTCAGCAGAAACTTAGCAGGGAAGTGCCTGGCAGAGAAGGCAGATGAAGGAGTAAAGGCTTCTGTGAGAACTGGCAGGCAGTAAAATTGAAAGGCCAGGCTGGGGCCAGATCGTGAAGAGCCTTATAAATGCCATGCTGAGTTTGGGGCTTCATCCTAAAACAAAGAGAAGCCTCTGAGAGGTTGTAAGCAAAGCCGTGGTATAATCAGGTCTCTGTTAGAGACAGATAATTGGCAGCAGACAGGGAGATGGATTTCGTAGAAACTGTGAGTAACAAGCACCATCAGGAGGCTATTTCTATAACCAGCCAGAGGATAATGAGGAACCAAACGAGGACAGTGAGCCTGGAAAGCATGGAAAAGGGTGGATTTTAGAGACATTTTGGAGGTAGAAAGAAGAAACTTAGATTCCAGTGCAATTTGGAAGGTTAAGGAAATCAGAGACTCCAAATTGACTCTTCATTGTCTTGATTGAGGGGTTTAGGGGCTGATAAATGCCATTACCTGAGATAGGAGTGTTTGTAAAATGTATTAATCAATGAAAGTTCAAATTATGAGACTATGGCCTTTTTGGACGTAAGCTATTTATGTCAAGGCCTTACTAAAGGCTCACCTAATTCTCCTTGAATATCACTCAAGTCCACTTTCTCCTATGACATCAGTGCAAAGGAATAAGGATTGGCCGCATTCTGTCTTAATAAACCATTATATGCATTAAGACAGTTGTTTATGCACCTAAGTGAGAAATATGATTTCCAGCCCTTTTGCCAACAATTCTATAAGAGCTTTGCCATCAGGAAACGGCTCATACTACGATCCACCCCAGTTCCTCACTGCTAGCATGCCTGATGCAGGGCATTTTAAATGGTAAGTGCTCAAGAAATGGCTGTTACTTTGATTTGATGTAAAATTGATTTGATGCACTTTAAAGGGTCAGCTTTAAAGTCATCAATGATCACCGCATAACCTCTGAAGAAACAGGTGTGGAAAAAGGTCTCAGAAGAAAAGGGCATGGAGTCATTGACATGAATCATGTTCTAGGTGATTTGTGTGCACTCTGTAGCCTGAGGCGTATATGTTCTTCAGTGTCTCCACACATGATCAATCCTCAGCCTCTGACCCAAAAACTTTTCATGCCCTTCACAATTCACATCCCTCCTACCCCTTAAAATGGTGCATTCATTGTTCCAGGGCACTAGCTCACACATCAACTCTGATGGGCCCTATGCCATGCTCAGCTCAGGCTTCTGGAATCATTTTGGGCTTCCTTGGCATTCCTGACTTCACATGTTCCATGCTGTCACTATTTCCCACGTGCTCCCTAGAACCCATGCATGTGAATCAGCTGTCACATAGACTGGAAGACTGCAGTCATAGAGAAATGAGCTTAGTAAAAAATTGGTCCTTTTAATTTGCTAACATGCACTGAAAATATTCAGAAGCAGAAGAACCTTCAAAAGATTTCTGGTACTGACCTGCAAATGGATATTTTAAGTGAGTACGCCATTTCCAAGACAGATACACAAAGGAGTAAACTGACCTAAACAAAATTACCAATAAAATGTTTTCAAATCTTTGGTCATAGGATACAGGAAATGGATGAATGGGTGAACTAATTAATTATTCATGAATGAAATGAGCAAAATTATTAGAACAAAAGGTAACTTTTTTTTTTCTCAGAAATAATTACCTTTCCTGGGGTGCCTCCATTCTCTACACCCGAGGGGTGGAAGCATACTAAAAGTTTTAGACCACTAGGAAGAAATTCTGAAGAGTTCAAAGTAAACTTTCTTTTATCAAAAACCTATTGCCTTCTGCAAACACCTGAGAGGAGGCATTTCTGTGAAAAGGGAAAAGCATTTACAAGCAAGTGAGGGACAGCTCCAAAGGTACAACTGTCTACCATGAAACGCACTTCTCTCCTCTGTCCATTTTGTGTGAATCCAATTCAATCAGCACTTCTGCTCCTCAGGAAATGGGTATGTTAATGTGAACTGCTATCCCTCAAAGGTAATGGAGTGAGAGTGCCATTATTTTAAATGGTTTGAGGCCATGCAGTTCCCAATTTCATTAGCTTTGTTTCTTCCTAGAAACAAACTCATCTACCAAATTCTGCGACATCTGCAGAAGTGGGGGAGAAATCCACACAAATTATATTCTTCCATTCTCTTCATTAAGTCATCTTCAAATTGATAGGCACTTGGGGTTTATGGTAGGTAGAATAATGATCCTCCAAATATCCCACATCCTAATCCCTAGGACATATCAATATGAGGAGATTATCCTGGAGTATCCTGATAATGTAATCACAGGAGCCCTTAAAAGAGGAGGCAGAAATTAGAGGAAGAGGCAAGAAGGGAAGGCAAGAGATTCTAGGCCTAAGAACTCAAGACTACAGCTGAGGAATGAGTTCTAGGAGATGAGGGCTGAGAGCACACCCTGAATAACAGCCAGAAAGCACATAGAACTGAGGCCAACCAACAATCTGAATGGGCCTAGAACCAGATCTTTCCCCAGATGAGAGCCCAGGCCTGCCAACACTTTGACTTTGACCTCGTGAAACTCAAAGCAAAGAATCAGCCGAACCAGCTGAACCATCCTATGCCTAGACTTCTGACCAATGGAAACAGAAAGATGATAGATGGATGTTGGTTTAAGCTGTGAAATGTTTGGTAACTTGTTATTTCAACAATACATAACTAATGTGGGACTTATCCAATTAACCCAGGAACTTTAAAGTTTTGACATTGGTGAGCGTTATTCAATTCATCCACCCAATATCTATTTTTGGAGCCCCTCACCTACTTCACTCAGGTGCATGGTTGTAACTTTTAAAAGAATTAAGCTCACAGCGATGAGCAAAAACAGGATCTGCTCTTGTGCTTTTAGTCCAGTTGAGGACAGAGTATTAAACAAATCAAATTTACATAAATGCATATGCAATACCAAACTGTGATCAATAAAATGGAGGGGGAGCACTTGGCTCTAAGAGGGTCTATATCAGAGGTTCTGGTGGAGGGGTGTTTCCATAAAGACCTTCCTGAACAACTGACATTCAAGCTGAGATCTACAGTACAGGTAGATGGGACATGAGGATCCAGAGATTTCTGAGCAGAAAGACCAGCAAAGACCTTGAAGCAAAAGAAAACCTAGGAGCATGAGAAACTGGAATCCTGGGATAGCAGAGTAATGCCAAAGAGACCAGCAAAAGCTGTATCATGAGTTTTTGTGAGCTATTCTAAGGATTTTCCATAAAGAAAAACACGCATCATGCTTCAGAATGAAAGAAATCATTTATTGATTGATTATTATAGAAACTATCATGTACATGAAATGATACTCAAGCTCTTCCTCTGGGCTATCAGCTTTCTCATTTTAATCCACGGGTTGGGAAACAAAGTACAGGCCTCTTGGATTACCCACAGATTTAGAAAAAGCCCTAAACTTGGTATTCCATGACTGAGGGATGCATAGAAAGTGTTTTATCTTTCCTAAGGCTCAGTTTATTCACCTGCAAAGTGGAGATGATAGTTTAATGCAAATAACAGACACTATAAATATTTGCTGAATAAATAAGTGAATAAATTCCTGCCCTGTTTGACTCAGAGGATCGAATGAAAACCAAGTATGTGAATGTGCTCTGAAATGTGGAAAATGTTTAGCAAATGCAAATATTCATGGTTGTGATTAAGCCAACAAGGTCTTCATACAAGGAGACATTGTTCATGTTTCTGAAGACAGAAATAAGAGTCACGCTAATGATACTGACAAATGGGCTGGAACAAGTCAGTGAAGAAGGTCATGAAATTTTCATCCACAGATGCACTTATGACTGGAATTGCAGCCACCTGCCACGGACAGATTAGGGGGATGTCAGCAGAGGGGCAAAGAATCAGGCTAGACAAAGCATCTTAAACCCCGGATTTCTATATAAACTTGCTCTAAGTAGAGCAATACATAAGCCACAATCGTAGGGATTACTAATGTAATACATGGGCTATTCTTTGACTTAACATCTACCAAAAATTGCAATCAGTACAAATTTGTCATTCTTCTAAAATATAATTTTTATATATTTACCAGAACCCTTCCTTGAAAACCCAAGAAAATTCTGTTTCTATGGGGCTCTTTTTCTGATATCGTAATTCTAGCCAAGAATTCCAGCTAAGCAGTTTCATATAAGAGAGTATCATAGGTTGGGTATGATGGCTCATGCCTGTAATTCCAGCACTTTGGGAGGCCAATGCAGGCAGATCACCTGAGGTCAGGAGTTCAAGAGCAGCCTGGCCAACATGGTGAAACCCCATCTCTACTGAAAATACAAAAATTAGCTGAGTGTGGTGGCACACATCTATAATCCCAGCTACAGGGGAGGCTGAGGCAGGAGAATCACTCGAACCTCCTGAGGCAGAGGTTGCAGTGAGCCAAGATCATGCCCATGCACTCCAGCTTGGGCGACAGAGTGAGACTCAGTCTCAAATAAAAACAAAAAGAGTGTCATAGTGTTAAACATACATGCTTTGGTGTCCAAGAGCCCTGCGTTTGAGCCCTGGCTCTTCTAGCTGGTAGGAAAGTTACCTACCTGTTAAAACTCAGTGTTCTCATCAGTAAAATAGGAATAGTAAGAGGATCTAACATATATGATTATACTTTCTACAGTGCCTAGCATACAGAAATACTTGGCAAATACTATTATAATCATGGTTATTGATCTATATTTCCTGTCCAAACCTAAACGCTTAAATTACTTTAAGGTGGAAAAAAATATTTAAAAAACACAAGCATTATATCCCTAATTATTCAGCATCCTATTTCTTTTCTCCCCACAATTAAAAAAAAGAAAAAATAAATAAAAAGAACTGGAACCTGTCTTTAGAAAATTCCTAGCTATTTTGCTTCACTGGGGTTTTCTGTCTAAGGCAGGAATGAAACTGCAAAACTTAGGACTGTGTTAAGCAGAGAAAGGCACACCTCCTCTATTTTAGAGCTCAATCTCAAATGCTGGCATTTGAAATACTTTGGAGATAGAAACCGTCATAATTTCAAAAAAGCCTCACCCCCAGAAAGCAGCCCAGACCAAGTCATTCATCACCAGTATCATAGCTGAGGCCTCAGAGGGAAGCCCAGAGTTCAGGCATGCGGTAATTAGGTCTCTAAATTCACTCTACTGGCTGGGAAACCTGTCAGAGAAATTCTTATCATGGACAGCGTTAATTACACATGAAATGACAGAGCAGACACTCTGGGAGACAAACAGTAACCTGGAGAGAGCACGCTGGCTGGAGGAAGGGCAGCAAGGGACAGTGTCCAGATCTGGTCCCTGTTTGTACCAAACCCTACTGGCTCAAGCAGTACAAACAAGTATACAGAGATTGGAAAAGAATGTTTTCCACGTCCAAATGGATTTATGTTGAGTTCATTCACAGAAAGTTAAAACAGACCGCAAAACTTTTCAGTGTTTGATTTACTTACAAAAATAAAAAGTTATTTATATATTCCTACTAATTTGTTCAAATATGTATTGAGAATGGACATGTATTGGATGCAATACTTATCAGGGGAAAGTAGAAAAAGCTCTGCTCTCATATCCCTGACAGTATGAATGGAAACAACAATCAAACATCAAAAACACAGAGAAGGATCATTACACCTGCTTGTCTCTCAAAGCGCCTTCAAGGCACCTATCACAATGGAGACACAAACAAGGTCAAGGAAGGCCAATAATCTGGATTGGGAGAGAAAGTGAATGAAGAGGATATTTAAGCTTAGGACTAAAGGCAAAACAGACACTTAGAAGATTATGAATGAGAGGAGGAGAACTCCAGGAGAAGGGAGGATCTCAGGGTACTCCCTTCCCGGCTAGAATAATCCATGTCCTGTTGTAGGTACTAAGGAGGATGCAAAGGATGTGGAACCTTGTCCTTGCACCCTAAAAGGTTTTGATCTCCTTGGGGCAATATGTGAAACAAATAATAAGCCCATGGCAAAGACTATATGATAGATTACTAAATGCAAATCTCAAAGGAATTCCAGAAGTAAGAAGAGGCTTGTGGAGAGCCTTCAGGACGGGCAAGACACAGTCAGGTATAGCACACATTCACTGTAGGAATGGGAAAGCAGCCTGGGTAAGGCAGGGGCTGGGAGAACATGGTGTTTTGGCGAAGGAAGGTGGTAAGGAGACTACACTGACCACAGCAGAAGTAGGAGGCACTGAGAAATATATTGAAAATGTAAAGGACGACCACCCAGTTGAAGGCATGAACGTTGGGGCCACCCAATATTTCCTCTAAACATTAGTTTAAGAAAAACTTGTGTGGTAAGGAGTAATGGCAAAAATCATAAATACAAGTAAATTGTAGAGAGGAACAGAAACAACACGATTAAACCTGCTCTAGAGTTTCTGCCCTTCCTCAGGCCTGTACTGCTATAGATTCCAAACACTGTCAGCAATTAGACTAATTATACCCACACCTGATGGGGGTATTTTGAGCACAGGTGCCCCAGCAGACACATCTGGACCCAATTCCGTGTCCCCAGGTCTGAGATTCTGTGTGCATCTCTGAATGTTTTCCAGGTTGCCACTGAGATTGAACTAAGCCACGAGCTTTGTCCCACCCTGTGAAGGCCACATAGCCCCTCCCTTGCTCTTCTAATGTCCTCACTTAGAAGCAAGTTCTCTTCCCAGCCCTCCTCTCTGTGGGCTGGAGCCTTTCCAGCTGGATCTTCCATCCTCCATCTGCCATACTGTGGACACCACCTCCTCCTGCTTCCACCCCTCTCCTGTGATCCTTCAGAGATAGTCAAGGAACCAGATTGAGCCGGAGTTTACTCTGCCCCTTTGGCTTTTGTGAGTTGACCACCCATTTCCCAGATGGTGCCAATAGCTGTTTGGTTCCCTGCAACTGACAATTCTTCCTTCTTGGCTTAGAGACTATGTATTTCCCAGCATGTCCAGCATGTAGGACTAATACCTTCTGAAGCAATGATTTTGTTTTTTTGTGTTTCTTTAGCAGAATTATTGCTGTAGCCTCCCACCAAATATAAATGTGTTTAACATCACTTTTTAAATAAAGGCTAATTAAAAGGAGTTACCAAAACTATGTTCACCTGTGCAGTCTATGCACTAAGTGGCCTTCCAGAGGTGTCTATGCTGTCAATAAGAACTCTTTACTAGTCTATGTCAGTCATAATCACCTTGTCATATATGCTCTGTCTTAGTCAGTGTGGGCTGCCACAACAAAATGCCATAAACAAGTGCTTTATAAACAACAAAAATGTATTTCTCACAGTTTTGGAGGCTGGAAATCCAAGATCAGGGTCCCATCGTGGTTGGCTTCTGGTTAGAGCTCTCTTTGGGGCTGCAGACTGCCAGTTTCTCCTTATATCCTCACATGGAGAAGAGAGAGAGCTCTGGTGTCTACATCCCCTTCTAAGGGCAAAATGAAATTTTGGAGATGTTTAGGTCATGAAAGTGGAGCCCTTGTGAATGGTATCAATGGCCCCACCTCCTAATACCATCCATATACATTCATATGTTAGAATTTCACCATCTGAATGTGGAGGGGACATAAGCATTAAGTTCATAACATACCATCATCTGAGCCAGCCCCAGTGGGTACCCCAGGACCATCACAACGTAGGCTGTGATGGGCACTGCCCATACCCTCTTTCAGGAATGAATAATTCATTCACCCAGCTGCCAGGAATTCTTCCAGCAGACAGCCTTCAGCTGTCAATCTTCTCTGAGAATCAACCTTGTAAGCCAGCCTATACCCAACAAGTGGGCCAGCAGGGGTTCTAAAGCCATTTCCTCTCCTCCACTAGGCACAGCTGTGGAAAGCCAGCTCGGCTTCATCACCCCCCATGGCAGGAGACAGAGGCTGCGTTAAAACTGTACCCCAGCCCAACCTTTCTCTCTGTTCAATCCTTCTTTCCTTCCCTTTCACATGTGTTCATCTCAACAGCTCTCCTTAACAGAAGTTTTGCATGCTAATCTCCATCTCAGAGCCCACTTCCTGGGCAAACCTATCTCTATCAACCAAGAAGTAGAAGAACAGTTGTACAGATTCTCCCCACGAATTCATCTTATATCCCAGGCATTTACTGAGCACTGCTATGTGCCAGGCATTGTGTTTTTTCAAGAAGCTTCTATCTCTGATATACAGCTCAGTCTTTCTTTAGGTATATGTACATTAAACAATCATCTATAGAGTCTAATGCACTCATTATTACAAGGAGTTTGATCCTTAATATCCAAGGTAGTCGCAATGATCCAATATGGACCATCTGTTGTTGTGCCAATCTGTTCAGGCAAGACAGTTAAAATCCTGGGAGAGTCTGAAATCACAAGTTTCTTGCATTCAAAAATAATGTGGCAGCATTTTCTGCCCAGCTGTGAAGTGCTACATGACTAAGAAAATACAAGTCCCCAAGGAGATGCTCTGTGCTACATGCTAATGAAATCACGACTAGGACCCGTCCAACTTTATGATCTAATTGGTCATCTGAGAGGCCAGTTTTTTAAAGCTAGATCTTTAAGCAGTGATTTTCTTGCTATACATACACTGTATATTTAGGGCGGCTTAGTAGCTCCACAATTTTCCACCTTAACTCTTTTTTTTAATAACTCCAACTTCCCCCTTCCCATGCATTCTTTCAGAAGAAACAGTCCTGCTCCTGAAGGTTAATTTTGTAAAAATAACATAAAATGAGTATATTTATAGATTTCAGGGCTAACAGTTTCTATTGTTTTAGAACTTAATGACAAAGGAGGCAGCATGAAAAGCCATGGTTGATATTTACATCTGGCGAGGACTAAGTCTAGACAAAGGAAACAAAATCAACATTAATCTTTGTCATGTGTGACTTAAAAGCAAAAGCCACAAGGCCCTGCATATTAGTTAACACATCTCGTTGGTGTAGTAACACTGCATAATCCTTCCTGCCTAAAGGCAATCCTTGACACAGTTGCCACACTGTCATTGAGATTTTCACTACGGCCTGTGTTTTCATTCCTGCACAAGCTTTAATAAGCCAAGTGTTTTCAAAATGCTTTTCCTTTTATTGTTTTCCCTCCTACCCTGTCCCACTCCAACTATAGGTACTGTGACCCTTGGGCCCTGGTCCAGATCTCCTGATTCAGAATGATTTTACAAAGATGCTCTGGAATCTGCATTTTTAGCAAGCACAACGTGATGATTAGGTACAATAAAATTTTGGAACCCATTAGTCTTGAGAAGTAAATTCATAATTGGAACCCCAAATACACATGGACTATGCCACATTCTGGTCTTTTCAGAGATGCATCCATTCTGACCACTTTAAATAGGGCTACCCACTTATGAAAATATCCACCATGACCTTCAGTTCTTCATGCTTCACTTCCTTGATTTCCTGGCCTGTTTGGTTCCACGTTTTGGCTACTAATAGTAACCTGATGCCTCCCCTCCTGAGTGATCATTCTGGGCTATGTTTTTCATCCTTCAGACGCATATACCATGGCATAGGTAAGAAACACACCAAGGCGTTTCCTACCTCTGTGTAAGGGCGAAATGGTCTATCCTCTTCTTGTCTAGTATCACATTAATAGGGGAAAATGTATTCACCAAATCATTCATTTATTCCACATATATTTATTAAACACCATTACATGTCAGGTACTATACTATGCCCAGAAGATACAGTGATTTAAAAAAGATCTAGGGCCGCCATTATGGAGTTTATAGTCTAGCAAACATTAAGTCTATCAAACATTAATTGCAAAATTAACTGTTCAAAGTTTTGAGTATTATGAAGAGCAACTCATTCATTCCTTTTGGAGTTTTACAAGGGTAAATACCAATGGGTCTAGTCAAGTTTGGAAGACAAAAGACAGTTTCCCTGAGAAAACAATATTAGGTGATGTGAACACTGAATACATGGCAGGAATCAACAACTCAGCAAAAGTAAGGGAGTGAGATCTGGACAAACAAGGGGCCAGGACAATGATAAGGTGCTTCCCTGAATAGGAGGCAGCCTTTGCAAAGACCCTGAAGTGCCAAAGGGCTTGGCCCAGTGACTAGAAAGCAAAGAAGATGTGGCAAGAAATGGGGCTGATAGGCTAGATCATGCCTGCATTTTAACTACATTCAAGATACTTTTTTTTTTTTTTTTTGGTTTATTGCCCAGGCTGGAGTACAGTGGCACAACCTCAGCTCACTGCAACCTCCACCTCCCAGGTTCAAGAGATTCTCCTACCTCAGCCTCCCGAGTAGCTGGAATTACAGGTACACATTACCATGCCTAGCTAATTTTTGTATTTTTAGTACAGACAGGGTTGCACCATACTGGCCAGGCTGGTCTCGAATTCCTGACCTCATGATCTGCTTGCCTCAGCCTCCCAAAGTGCTGGAATTACAAGCATGAGCCAAGGTGTGCCCAGCAGATACTCTTCTTCTAAAAGGCTGTGAAGCCTCAGGGGAGGGGAGTTAAGGGATCCAATACGCATTTCAATCAGTCTTATGGGGTCTAGAAAATGACTAGGAGAAGGCAAAACCTGCAACAATGAAAAACAATGCTAACTCAGATGGTAACAGAGCGGTTGCAGGCTCGGAGAGAAGTGGGCAGCTGGAGGGTTCAGGAGGATTTCATTATTGATGAAAATGTGACACAAGGTAAAATGCTGTGTCCAGGATGATGCCTGAAGCCTGGACACACCCATTGCTTTTCACTTGTTCCTTGTGAATCCTATTCATGGTCGCTCCTCTGAGAAGGAGGAGGAACAAATGGAACTAAGTGAACAAATTCCAAACAACACATGCTCTCCCTGTGCCTCAGTGTCTTCATCTGTAACATGAAGAAAACAAGAGTACTTACTCGGTGAGATTATTTGAAAGGCTCCATGAGTGAATATGTGTCAGCTACTGAGTACGGTGCCTGGCATGCCATGAGCCTGTGATACTCTCATGATATGCTGGTTAAGAGCTTGGGTTCTGGAGAGAGTTATACATAACTTGGAATCCTGGATCTGATATTTAGTTACTATTTAGTATTTAGCCATTATATCATTTTAGCTCTAGTTTTTTGTTATTGTGTCTCTTTTTCTAAATATGAACTATTTCAAACATTCAAAATATGTGAAATAATGTAACAGGTACTCCTGTACATTTCCCCCATATTTAGCAAACACTTACTTTGTTCTTCAGACCTATTTTTATTGGAGATAAAAGGGTATAAGACCCTTTAAAAGAGTCCTTCCTAGTGACTTCCAGTTCTTTCTTTCTCAGAGGTAACCATTATTCTGAAATTAGTGTGCGTCTGTCTTATAGCTTATCATCTTTTTTATGTTTTTATTGCATATATACATGTTCATAATAATATATAGTATTGTTTTGTATGTTTAAAATTTTCCTATAAATGGTATCATACTGTGACTAAGGAGAATTTACCCAGGGAATAAAAGAATGATTTTAGCATTTGAAACTCTATTACTAGAATCTATAACATAAACAGAATAAAAAATAACAAATGGCCAGGTGCAGTGGCTCACGCATGTAATTCCAGCACTATGGGAGGCTGAGGCGGGTGGATCACCTGAGTTCAGGAGTTTGAGACCAGCCTGGCCAACATGGCGAAACCTTGTCTCTACTAAGATACAAAAACTAGCCAGGTGTGGTGGTGGGCACCTGTAATCCCAGCTACTCAGGAGACCGAGGCAGGAGAATCTCATAAACATGGGAGGCAGAGGTTAAAGTGAGCTGACATTGCACCATTGCATTCCAGCCTAGGCAACAAGAGTGAAACTCCGTCTCAAAAAACAAACCAACAAATCAAAACACATGATTATCTGAATATAGCAAATGCATTTGAGAAAAATTCAACATCCATTCATGATAAAAACAAACAAGCAAACTCTTCACCTTGTAAATGTATCTTGCCAGGCGAGAGTTTCTCCACCTCAGCACTATTGACATTTTGGGCAAGATAATTCTTTGCTTGGGGGACTGTCCTGTACATTGTTGAATGTATAACCCAGTAGCACCCTCCTGTTCATGAAAATCAAAAAGTCTCCAGACACTGCCAAATGTCTCCTGGGCACATAATAGTTCTTGATTGAGAACCACTGTGTTAGGCAAGTTATTTAATCACCCTAAGTGTGGATAGGACCAACCTTACAGGAAATCTCTTAAATAAAATGATACAAGGTGCTGGTGATATTTGCTGGCATTTCCCCCAATAAGCCCTCAATAAATGCACTTGTGTGATGGTGATGATGGTGCAGACTGTGATAACAGTGATAATGATGACACAGATGTTGATGAGGGCAGGGTGATATTGAAATATCCACAAACATGTTTTTGTTCTCAGGGTTTCCCTCTCTCTCCCAGCTCTTCTTCATTCACCATCAAGGCATTCTGCTTCTGCTGTCGTTTTCTCCAGGAGGGATGACATAGAAGAAATGACAGAAACTATGGGGAGGGGGAGTCAATTTCCAGTCCCAGAGAATGGATGGTCTTTTGGGCACAGAAAATAGATTTGGGAGAGGATAGGCAGAGAGGAAAAGAAGAGATAAGAGGAATACTGCCAGGAGGATGGGGAGTTAGAGAGGTCCAGGATAGAAGAACCAGACATGGTGGGGCTGCGCCAAGAGGAGAAGAGGCCTCCCATCCTCCATGGGGATATCCCTTCAAGGATCTGCTGTCCACCCTACACCCTCGGGAACCAGGCAAGCTCTGACATGCCGTCTATACTGTTTAAAGGAGTGGTACAAATAATCTGCCCGGAAGCCTCCAAAATAGCTGATGTTCCAGCCCACGTCCAGCAGGAGAGTCCCCACCTACAGTCAGCGTGCTACATGTTCACTGCTATTGGCCGTCTAGTGGGAGTTGGACCTACCCAGACACTGTTGGACCTCGTGTATTGTGATCTGTGGGAATACTCTTCCTGGACATCTAGATGGCCCAAGATACCCTGGGGAAAGAGACTGTGAAAAAGTAACTCACCTTGCTCCCATATTTCACTCTTAGATGGGATATAACAGAACCAGCCCAAGACCTTCTTGTTGCCTTACAATTTTGTAGTAGTTGCATTTTATTATTATAATATTTGATGCCAGGCAAGTCATGTAACTTGCCTGGGTCTCAATTTCCTCTACTGTACGTGAGCCCAAAAGTCACTCTCCTCTAAAATTTTATGATTTTTTTCTCTCTCCTTTTCCACAGATTAACTGTTCTTCATAAATATGTAGCGACTGCTTGGAAAATATTCAGATGTCATCAGTTTTAAGTCATGAAAGATTGAGGTGTAAAACATAAAATAAAATCAAAAGTTAGGCTACTTTAACAGACAACACGAATTGGCTGCCAGAGAGAACTTGCCCATAAAATGCTAAATTAATGGCAGTTTTACTCAGTTTTTATTCACTTCCCTTACTTTCATCTGCTATGATTTTTAAATAGTGCCCACATTGGAGGCCAGAGCATGCTGGAGTTAAAACAGATCACTCAGATTTGTACAACTTTATAAGGTTTTGGGTTAGATGAACATAAGAAATGACAAAATGAGTGATTTTTAGGTGATGGCAATTGCAAATATTCTCCCCATTTTAGAGAGAAAGAAAATGAGGCTTTGCAAAGTTAAATAATTTGTCTCATTTAAATATTAACTGCAGAAGCCAGAATTCAAGGCCAACTGTGTAGGATTTCAAAGTCTACCGGGATAATTGGAGAATTCATGAGTATAGATTCTGTACGTTTTATTCTGTGTGTCATTTATATTCATATGGCCAATCACCAAGGCATTTCTTTTTCTTAACCGCCTGATCATTTTCATTCCAATCCCCTTCATTTAGAAAACCCATCAACATTGACAAGTTTGAGTTGAACCTTAAATTTCATTCATTAGAGTATTTGGGCAAAACAGAAGCATGAAACTTTCTAAGAAGTTAACACTTGTGCTGGCACAACTTAGCCACAGATTCTCCTTAAAAACCTTCTCAAAGTAGAACTAAATTAGAAGGGAATATGTTTAACAATGAGTCATTCATCTTTCAGAACTAATTTTAAATGGTTAGAAAATGAGAAAGTCTGTGCAAATATGCTATGGGTTATTAAATCCTGGTTTGGACTTCACGGCAAATGGGTGTGGGTAAATATCAGCTGCAGAATGATAATTACTCAAGTCTGACTAGCTTCCATATTGCAAAGTTCCACTTGGAGTGAATTTCCAACCTGAAATATTATAAAGTCAGACTGTTTTTGACTTTTCTTAGCATTGCAGTAAAGCCAGAAACCAAACAAAAGACTGACACATTTGTCTATATAACAATTTTTAAATTGGTATGGCACAAGATATCATAAAAAAACGATTAACATACAAAGGACAAAATAAGGGGAAAAAGATTTACAAGGTATGTGACATATCTAGGGTTAATATCTAAAGAGTTTCATCTGAAGAAAAACAACCTGATTGAAAAATGGCCAAGGGGCATAAAGATGTAATTGACAAAAGAAAAGGTGACCCACAATCATATGAAAAGATTTTTGAAATCACTGTTAATCCAAGAAATAAAATAGATACAAAAAATTGTTTTGTCTTTCAGATTAATGAGGACTAAAACTGCCTAATACCTAGTGCTGGTATGGAGTGTAGACAAACAGACACTCTCAAATACTGCTGATGGAGGGTAATTCTGTAATTTTTATAAAATTGTAAATGCACCTGCCACATAATTAATCAATACCACTTCAGAAGTTTTTCCTGTGGAAATAGTAAACATAGGCTTAAAGATACACATCATGGACATGTACTAACACATTAAACATTAGAAGAACTAAATGGCTATTATTAAGGGTTTGGCTACAAGAGTAATAACTCATGGTATTTCAAAGAAAATACCATGTAGACATTAAAAATAATAAGTTAGATGTAGATATACCAGTATGGAAAACGTTCACAACACATTATTAGGCAACAAAAGTCACAAAACAGTATCATATCTGTTACTGATGGTAACAATAATTATTCCAAAAATAAAAATGACATTTAAAAATACCTGAAAGAATATAAACTAATCTGTTAATGCTGATTGTCTTCTGAAGTGTGACTAAAGAAAAAATTTACTGTGTGGTGTACATTTCTCTGTACTATTTGACTTTTTGACAATTAGCATGTATTACTCCTTTCTTCAATTAGAAATGGCCAGAAAAT
The DNA here is from genome assembly GCA_963573385.1 of Cacajao melanocephalus. NCBI lineage: Eukaryota > Metazoa > Chordata > Mammalia > Primates > Pitheciidae > Cacajao > Cacajao melanocephalus. Next base: position 2,208 of record CAUYLG010038111.1, on the reverse strand, counting down.
ATTTTTAAAAGACTTGATGACCTAATTTTTTCTCTTTAAAAGGCTTTTAGCATATGTTAGAGCAAGTAAATAGATGTGTATTTTAAGAATGATCATTCTTTTCCTAACCAATAGCAGTTCAGAATTTCTACATGAGAGGGAACTTGGGGCAGTCATTTGTTTGAAGGGGAGTAATTGAATCTGATTTAGCAAAGTGTTTTTTAAATAAGATTGAGGAACCTGTGATTAGAAAAGACAAAATGTGTTTTAGTATTTTGTCATTTAGTTTTTTCTAGGCATCAGTTTACCTATAAGCAAAATTTATCCAGAGGTAAAATGGCACTAATGATTCCTACCCTATTTCCCAGAACAGCCATGCAAAGTGAATGAGTCAACACAGGTAAAAACAATTGTAAACTGTAGGACACTCAACAGGTATGAAGGATTCTGTGACTTTAGGCAACTTCCAGGTAATATTATATCAGTATTTCTTCCAAAGATAGATTATTTACTTTAGTATTTTCCCCATGACCCCATATCTAAATTGCATCTGCAGGCAGGTTTGTGGTCTCTGGATTTGCAAAAAATCATACATCAATTGCCTGCCAATCTTATGAAACAATAGGTTAATCAGAGGAAAAATTGGCCAGACAAGTTTCAATTCCTGGAAATTATACTTAAAAGAATAGGGAGTGACGTATTTCAGTATCAGCTATATGGCAACAAAAATTTTATTGTAACCTCCTAGGTGGTACTGCTGTTAGCATTTTAGTAGGAGCTGTCACTGACGTTAGTCACCTCCTCTGGATTCCATAAAGACAATGATCATTCCAAATGAATCAGCTAAAGATAGATTAGAGGGGAACTTTGCTGTCAGACAGACTTGGCTTACTAGATATGTCGAGCATGTAATTTACGCAATGCAAACATTAACCCAACACTTACTTCCAAGTCTTCTCCCTTACTTTCTTTCACTATAGAAATTATAAAAGCTAAATACTTTCTCAGTCTTCCTTTCTTGCAGCCAGGGGTGACCACAGATAACGTTCTTCCCAAAAAGACTAAAGAAGAAATGCATAAGCTCTGCCATCTTTCCTAACAACAGAGTCAGATGAAACAGGTGTATCTCCTTGCTTGCTCTTACCTAGAATGCAGACATGCCGTCTGGATCTGTGGAAGTCACCCTCAGACCATGAAGAAAAGGGTGAAAAAAATCACAGACATGCTAGCCTTGACATCACTGAATTGCCTAAGCAGAGCTCCTGTCAAATTAGAAAAATAAAATCCTATTTGGTGAAATCACTGTTAGATAGATGTTCCGATACTTGCTACTGAAACACCTCCCTAACATATTATTTAGCCTTAAGCGTCAAGTTGTTATCTGCAGAATGAAAACAATAATGCCTACCTTGCCGTGAGGTACACACAGACATACAGCATACATGTATACACGTTATATATAATATGTAAAACCTATGACATAGTCACATTACTCATATCACTACTCAAATGACAATCCTCGGGATGTCCTACCTGACAATCTATATAATTAACATTCCCCATCACTCTGTAACCACTTTATTTCTTCACACTGATTTGTATTAAGAATAAAATATAATGGCAATTATTTATCTATTTGTTGTCTGGGACTCTTCACTGAAGTGAATCCTTCACAATGCCAGATATTTTGTTGTGTTTATTGCTGTAACTCCAGCACCATAGAATCGTTTTTAACACATAACTCACATCGGATATTTATTAACATATGAATAAGCAAAACTATATGTAAAATGCTTAATATATAAATGCCCTAATAAAAGTTTTCGTCGTAAAGTAGAGAATGATAGTTATTGCACAAGCAACGCCCACTGGAAGAGACGGAGCTGGAGGGCAGGAGGAGAAATGTGGTCATCTGGACAGAGCATGAGTAAGCTGATGGGTGAAATGGGATGGAGGCTGGAAGAGAAGAATGGAAAGGCTCTTTTTGTGAATTACTTTTTTTAATTATTATTATTATTTTTTGAAAGAAAGAAAAAGAGAGAAAAGAAGAAAGAAAGAAAGAGTGAAAGAAAGAAAAAAAAAAGAATATAAGAGAGAAATAAAGAGGAAGAGAAAGAGGGAGAGAGAATGGGATTCTTGTTCTATTGCCCAGGCTAGAATGCAGTCTAAAAATGGGTATTAAAAACCTCTTTTATGCCAATAATTGTGCTTAACAATGGAGACAGGAAG